>JARYGA010014219.1:0-31244 GCA_030545235.1 Helianthus tuberosus | reverse complement strand
TTATTGAAGTTGACATTACTAACTCTTGTGAATGTTTTAATTGAAGGACACTCACGTCTGAAGATGACGGGAGTTGAACGAATTATGGATATGATGATGGAACGGTACGAGGTATGACAGGAAGAGCATACTCATCAAGGACCAAAATCGCGTAACGGTCGCGAACAAGGTTAATAGCAAGGAACACCCGTAGGGGCAAACATTACAAGGTGCACTTTTTAAATAATCGCACAAATAGTAATATGCAACAAACAAGTAGAAATTGAAAGTTGCAGATGTAGATTAAAAACTTGGAAACACCCGAATAGAAAATGTATTCGGGATATTGTTTCCAAGAGAAACAAATAGAGGCGTTACTTACATAGGGCGTGATGTGAAAACTATAAAAAGGTCACGTGTGTCATGTGTTAATCGCTTACTCTGGCCAAGTAAGTAGTGGCATATGATACCATGAACTTCTTATGGCGGACACGTTTACATCCGATGTAGTAAGGGCGGGGTGAATGGGACTAATTAAAAAGTACCCAAATGAATCAGATAAGCAAAATATTTGATAATAATGTAAACGCACAACCGAGTGATGGAAGCGTATTACATTAGGATAATGAGCCCGAGTGAAGGGACAAAGAAGCATGTAAAATGATTTAGACAAGTATTGGGAGGGAGTGTACTTACACTCGAACCCAGAAAACGCAAGCATGTAGAATGATTTAGACAAGTATTGGGAGGGAGTGTACTTACACTCGAACCCAGAAAACGCAAGCATGTAAAATGATTTAGACAAGTATTGGGAGGGAGTGTACTTACACTCGAACCCAGAAAACGCAAGCAGGTAAAATGATTTAGACAAGTATTGGGATGGAGTGTACTTACACTCGAACCCGGAAAATGCAAATATGTCCCTTAACGGGTCGTTTTTGTAAAACGTTAAACTCGAGGACAAAGTCGAAATATAAAAGTGAAGCGAAGTCTTAATGCATACCGGGAGGGTTGCAATAATAACGACTTCGGTAAAACACCCGGTTGATGGGTAAGAATTAAACACATGCGTAAACCGAGAAACGGGAACTCGGATGGAAAGTTAAAAGACTCGGTTTTTGAATCATAACTAAAAGACAACAAGAAAATGTAAATAGAAATTTTGAATAAAAGATGTTCTACGGGATCATCATAACCTACGGGATATTAATTAGTGTAAAGGTCTACGGGGCCAAAATGACCCACGGGTCATAAATTGAAGCAAAGGGATCATAAGGGCCTCGCCTTAAAGAGGTGAAAGCCTAATGAAATAGCCTACGAGGTTAAGTGAAGGAACCTACGGGTCAATAGTGTAAGGTAAGGGAACTTGTTGCGATTCCCCGCATAAAAGTAAGACTGTAACAGAATAAATTATAGAATGTCAATATCCATAATTCTGACAAAGGTTAAAGAGAAGATCCTAAAAACTAAAACTTTGGTCTTAGTAAGAAATAACGTTTTTACAAATATAAATTCTGATAGGAATTTAAAAAGTAAGCATGAAGGATTTAAGTCTTGACACTAATAGGCGCAAGACGATATATTCGAAAAGTGATGTTTTCGAAAATGAAAGGTTGATATGAAATAAACATGATGTGACACGATCACGGACAAGAAATGCAATGTGAAGTAGAATCACATTATAACCAAGCAAGCGGTAAAAAGTAACTGGACTAATAAGTCTAGTTACTGAGACCGGTCAAGGTCATCTAAATAAATTTGGTTTGCTTGTAAGCTGTAGGTTCGGTATGACCGAATCGAATAAATAAAATTGAAGATAAAAGAAATTGATGCTAAAAGTGAAAAGATTTCACTAAAGGCCTTTAAACGAGTCAAAATAACGGATTCATAAGGAATTCGATAGTATATGAAAGCGATGGACATCGCTAAGTTAACTAAACGAGTGGAAATAACGAGATTACGTTATTTTAAGTTGCACTAAGTCATATGAGATACATAGACAATTAGTGACCAAAAAGATGTTACCATACTTATCTGGTAATACTAATAATTGGTTAAAAGTATAAGTAATGTTTAAATGATATCTCGGATCAAATACATTGAGTTTAAACTCAATAAATCATGTAAGAAAAGGTTTCGAGGACGAAACCTCTTTAAGGGGGGTAGACTTGTAACACCCCGAAAATGGGTTTGGTAATCAAACTCCATTAATACTAAAAGACAGGTAAAGTATCGTTAGTAGTAAAAGTGACCAGGTGAATATTTGGATTTAAATAAGAAATCCTAATAATAAATACAAACAAATCAAAGTTTTAAGGAAATTGAATCTATAAGAGCCCGAGTTAACGGGACTTAAAATAAAACGGGTTATAACTCCCGGGACCCACAAAATAACTAGGAATATCAACCTAGTTAGTCTAGTGTTTTAATATAGTGAGGAACTTGATGTAGTAACCTTTATAAACTTGGGTAAAGTTGAAGGATTAAAATGGTTAAAGTGAGAAAATGGTTTTTATTAATTAAAGTTAAAAACACCAAAACACACACCTTGTGTGTGTGTTCTGGTCGTACAAACACAGGAGCCAGGAAGAGCTCTTAAGCTCAAACCCTAAAACACAGAAATTCATCAAATTGAAGGAGCAAATCAAGTCCAAATCAAAATCCGAGTATGAATTAGTGATCTCCATTGAAAAAGGAGTCACGAGGTATGTAAATTTCTTGGTAAATCTCTAGTTGAAATTCTGAGCAAACCTAGAGAATTCGAATCTAAGCTTGCATGTATGTTGTTTGGATGAAATTAGGGATGAAACTATGTCTAGTAGTAAACCCTAGCCATGTATTTGTTGGATTGATGTTCATTGTTGTGAATTCATAATCATACACTCATGTGTCAAGTGGGTTTTGATTATGTAGAAAAGATGATAATATAGTTGTGTTAGAAATCATCATAGGTGATAGTAGATGCAAGTTACTTGAACAAATTGCAAGTTTGAGTATTTGATCATACATGATAATGGTTGAATCTTGATGTTAATCTTGGTAAAAATGACTAATTATGAACTAGTTAGCAAATGTGTAGAATCATGCCCATTAGGTGTTTGTTACAATGCCTAAATGGGAACTATAGTGTTGAAATTCGAATGAAATGCGTAATCGGCTAACTTGACTAATTACACGAGATATGGGATAAAATGATTTCTAATCATAAGATAGAATTGCCTTGATTGTGCATATTATATGAATAAAGGTAGTTGATTCTAGAAAGTCGAAATAACCAATGATGAAGTGGAATAGAAGTTTCGACATAAAATCCGTAAGATGAAATAGTCATAATAATGATGACTAACCTAACCGTCTTACGAATTTTGATGATAGTTTGACTCTTAACGAGCTAGGTGAAAGCTTGAAGAAGGAAGCGGGTCAAACGAATCCAGAATGAAGGAAAAAGCATATTTCGGATGCAAGGTAAGTATATCTTACACTAGTCATATATTTATAATATTCTTTCATCTTATTAGTTACGAAAAAGAAAAAATACCTAATTGAGATATGATGTTCCGACGTGTGGTCGTTCGGAACAAGATAATCAAATATGACAAGAAAACATGGTGATGGCTAAAAATGAGTTAAACCGGTAATTCGATCATATTATGACGAATGAAGCATATACTTTTAATGGTTATCATATAAGTTAAAACATAATAACCATTAAGGGCAAAATGGTAATTTTGACAATTTGACAATGGTAATTGGTCATATAGACCAAACGGGTCAAAAGATGAAATTATCACCTTTTGACAATATCGACTAATGGGTTGTCAAGTTGCGTGAATTTAGGAAATAAATAGCACATGGATGCTTACATCGCTATCACTTAGTAGCACTAAGGAAAGGTATTGAAACGGGTCAATATATTGATCCGAGCCAGGTATGTATAGTAATATAACTCATCATGTAGAATTTGGAGTTTTATAACAGTTGGACAAGGTTAAAATAAGATATTCGGTTATCTTTAGGTAAAGCGAATAAATTGAGTTAAGATTATGGTGTTTAGAAACATATTGGTTTCTAAACAAGAATATGGTTAAAAGGTCGGACTTTGTGGTTCAAACAAACACTAATAGTCCTTTGTCGTAAAAGAATGACAAAAATTGACTAAAACGCCCTTGTTGGCTAATTCAAATAAACAACCTTTAAAGATAGTTTTGAAACGAGTTTTATGATCAACCAAATAATTGGAATAAGTGTAAGAAGCGAAAGATGTAAATTTTCGGTCAAATGACTCTATATGAGTCTTTGTCGTAAATTAGTAATCAAATAAGAAAATTTCGGATTATATGGATCACCTCATTAAGTCCACCACAATTTTAGTTGTGGTGGAAGATTTCTTGATTAGAATGTTGTAAATAACGCTAGAAATGAATGAAAGCGATTTTAAGCTTAAAGTGCTTAAATACCTTAACGGGTCAAAATAAGCACTTGAACATAAACGGGTTCTAACTAAGTAAGAAACCCATGATTTATGATTTATTTGATAGGAAATATTGAAATGATGATTCTCATGAGTTTATAGATCAAGTAAACGTGTTTGTTTGATAAAATAGCGATCGGGTCAAAATTTGGTAAAAATGTAATAAGCCGAAGACTTAAAAGTCTTAAAATTTACTAATCCGGATGTTGGATTTTGACTCCATATGATGAAGGGTCAAATTACAATCACGTAGGAAGAAACGGTAGGTCAAACGGACAAGCGGTTTGAAAGATACGAAAGTTTTCGTGTCGTTAAACGGCAAAATAGAGAGGTGGAATGCAGGGACCACCGTAATTTACGGTACCACCGTAAATTACGGTGGAGCTGATATGTTTACGGTGGTTATACACTGATTTACGGTGGAAGGATATATCTTCAGGTGCTACCGTAATTTACGGTCCCACGTAAATTACGGTAGACCCAGAAACAAAATATATTTTTATTTAGTATTAGTTCCCAGATTCTTTTAGATGCGTTTTAAATCCTGTACGACTAAAGCATTTCATGTTTTTATGAAATGTAGGTACTTAGTAGATGTCGGATGAAGATCAAGCTCAACGAAGAACCGAACACAATATTTATTCACGCTTCCGCACTTTGCCAGGTTGTAAATTTTAAACAACGAATTCGATCACGATATGTAGAATAACTTATGATTTGTAAAAGTTTTTAATAAACCCGTATTTTCATAGCATGTGTAGTCTTAACTACACATCTAATTGTTGGTAATTACATACAAATTCGTTAATCAAACACTAGGGTGTTACAAGTTGGTATCAGAGCCTTGGTTTAAGAGATTCAAGTATGGCGGGGAAGCTATGCTTGGACTTAAACCTTATGCTCTTAATAAAGAATTGGTGTTCGGTTCGAGGCTTGATCGCAAATCCGGTAAGTACAAGTGCGTTAATAGTTAGTATGCTAAAGTGTTGTAAACAACTCATAGAGCTATCGTGTGGTATATGTTACCCCAATTTAAATGATTGATATGGTTGACGAAAATACGCGCGTTGACGCGTATAGTAGAAAAAGCCTTGTATTATAATACGGGCGATTATTGAAGTTGACATTACTAACTCTTGTGAATGTTTTAATTGAAGGACACTCACGTCTGAAGATGACGGGAGTTGAACGAATTATGGATATGATGATGGAACGGTACGAGGTATGACAGGAAGAGCATACTCATCAAGGACCAAAATCGCGTAACGGTCGCGAACAAGGTTAATATCAAGGAACACCCGTAGGGGCAAACATTACAAGGTGCACTTTTTAAATAATCGCACAAATAGTAATATGCAACAAACAAGTAGAAATTGAAAGTTGCAGATGTAGATTAAAAACTTGGAAACACCCGAATAGAAAATGTATTCGGGATATTGTTTCCAAGAGAAACAAATAGAGGCGTTACTTACATAGGGCGTGATGTGAAAACTATAAAAAGGTCACGTGTGTCATGTGTTAATCGCTTACTCTGGCCAAGTAAGTAGTGGCATATGATACCATGAACTTCTTATGGCGGACACGTTTACATCCGATGTAGTAAGGGCGGGGTGAATGGGACTAATTAAAAAGTACCCAAATGAATCAGATAAGCAAAATATTTGATAATAATGTAAACGCACAACCGAGTGATGGAAGCGTATTACATTAGGATAATGAGCTCGAGTGAAGGGACAAAGAAGCATGTAAAATGATTTAGACAAGTATTGGGAGGGAGTGTACTTACACTCGAACCCAGAAAACGCAAGCATGTAAAATGATTTAGACAAGTATTGGGAGGGAGTGTACTTACACTCGAACCCAGAAAACGCAAGCATGTAAAATGATTTAGACAAGTATTGGGAGGGAGTGTACTTACACTCGAACCCAGAAAACGCAAGCAGGTAAAATGATTTAGACAAGTATTGGGATGGAGTGTACTTACACTCGAACCCGGAAAATGCAAATATGTCCCTTAACGGGTCGTTTTTGTAAAACGTTAAACTCGAGGACAAAGTCGAAATATAAAAGTGAAGCGAAGTCTTAATGCATACCGGGAGGGTTGCAATAATAACGACTTCGGTAAAACACCCGGTTGATGGGTAAGAATTAAACACATGCGTAAACCGAGAAACGGGAACTCGGATGGAAAGTTAAAAGACTCGGGTTTTGAATCATAACTAAAAGACAACAAGAAAATGTAAATAGAAATTTTGAATAAAAGATGTTCTACGGGATCATCATAACCTACGGGATATTAATTAGTGTAAAGGTCTACGGGGCCAAAATGACCCACGGGTCATAAATTGAAGCAAAGGGATCATAAGGGCCTCGCCTTAAAGAGGTGAAAGCCTAATGAAATAGCCTACGAGGTTAAGTGAAGGAACCTACGGGTCAATAGTGTAAGGTAAGGGAACTTGTTGCGATTCCCCGCATAAAACTAAGACTGTAACAGAATAAATTATAGAATGTCAATATCCATAATTCTGACAAAGGTTAAAGAGAAGATCCTAAAAACTAAAACTTTGGTCTTAGTAAGAAATAACGTTTTTACAAATATAAATTCTGATAGGAATTTAAAAAGTAAGCATGAAGGATTCAAGTCTTGACACTAATAGGCGCAAGACGATATATTCGAAAAGTGATGTTTTCGAAAATGAAAGGTTGATATGAAATAAACATGATGTGACACGATCACGGACAAGAAATGCAATGTGAAGTAGAATCACATTATAACCAAGCAAGCGGTAAAAAGTAACTGGACTAATAAGTCTAGTTACTGAGACCGGTCAAGGTCATCTAAATAAATTTGGTTTGCTTGTAAGCTGTAGGTTCGGTATGACCGAATCGAATAAATAAAATTGAAGATAAAAGAAATTGATGCTAAAAGTGAAAAGATTTCACTAAAGGCCTTTAAACGAGTCAAAATAACGGATTCATAAGGAATTCGATAGTATATGAAAGCGATGGACATCGCTAAGTTAACTAAACGAGTGGAAATAACGAGATTACGTTATTTTAAGTTGCACTAAGTCATATGAGATACATAGACAATTAGTGACCAAAAAGATGTTACCATACTTATCTGGTAATACTAATAATTGGTTAAAAGTATAAGTAATGTTTAAATGATATCTCGGATCAAATACATTGAGTTTAAACTCAATAAATCATGTAAGAAAAGGTTTCGAGGACGAAACCTCTTTAAGGGGGGTAGACTTGTAACACCCCGAAAATGGGTTTGGTAATCAAACTCCATTAATACTAAAAGACGGGTAAAGTATCGTTAGTAGCAAAAGTGACCAGGTGAATATTTGGATTTAAATAAGAAATCCTAATAATAAATACAAACAAATCAAAGTTTTAAGGAAATTGAATCTATAAGAGCCCGAGTTAACGGGACTTAAAATAAAACGGGTTATAACTCCCGGGACCCACAAAATAACTAGGAATATCAACCTAGTTAGTCTAGTGTTTTAATATAGTGAGGAACTTGATGTAGTAACCTTTATAAACTTGGGTAAAGTTGAAGGATTAAAATGGTTAAAGTGAGAAAATGGTTTTTATTAATTAAAGTTAAAAACACCAAAACACACACCTTGTGTGTGTGTTCTGGTCGTACAAACACAGGAGCCAGGAAGAGCTCTTAAGCTCAAACCCTAAAACACAGAAATTCATCAAATTGAAGGAGCAAATCAAGTCCAAATCAAAATCCGAGTATGAATTAGTGATCTCCATTGAAAAAGGAGTCACGAGGTATGTAAATTTCTTGGTAAATCTCTAGTTGAAATTCTGAGCAAACCTAGAGAATTCGAATCTAAGCTTGCATGTATGTTGTTTGGATGAAATTAGGGATGAAACTATGTCTAGTAGTAAACCCTAGCCATGTATTTGTTGGATTGATGTTCATTGTTGTGAATTCATAATCATACACTCATGTGTCAAGTGGGTTTTGATTATGTAGAAAAGATGATAATATCGTTGTGTTAGAAATCATCATAGGTGATAGTAGATGCAAGTTACTTGAACAAATTGCAAGTTTGAGTATTTGATCATACATGATAATGGTTGAATCTTGATGTTAATCTTGGTAAAAATGACTAATTATGAACTAGTTAGCAAATGTGTAGAATCATGCCTATTAGGTGTTTGTTACAATGCCTAAATGGGAACTATAGTGTTGAAATTCGAATGAAATGCGTAATCGGCTAACTTGACTAATTACACGAGATATGGGATAAAATGATTTCTAATCATAAGATAGAATTGCCTTGATTGTGCATATTATATGAATAAAGGTAGTTGATTCTAGAAAGTCGAAATAACCAATGATGAAGTGGAATAGAAGTTTCGACATAAAATCCGTAAGATGAAATAGTCATAATAATGATGACTAACCTAACCGTCTTACGAATTTTGATGATAGTTTGACTCTTAACGAGCTAGGTGAAAGCTTGAAGAAGGAAGCGGGTCAAACGAATCCAGAATGAAGGAAAAAGCATATTTCGGATGCAAGGTAAGTATATCTTACACTAGTCATATATTTATAATATTCTTTCGTCTTATTAGTTACGAAAAAGAAAAATACCTAATTGAGATATGATGTTCCGACGTGTGGTCGTTCGGAACAAGATAATCAAATATGACAAGAAAACATGGTGATGGCTAAAAATGAGTTAAACCGGTAATTCGATCATATTATGACGAATGAAGCATATACTTTTAATGGTTATCATATAAGTTAAAACATAATAACCATTAAGGGCAAAATGGTAATTTTGACAATTTGACAATGGTAATTGGTCATATAGACCAAACGGGTCAAAAGATGAAATTATCACCTTTTGACAATATCGACTAATGGGTTGTCAAGTTGCGTGAATTTAGGAAATAAATAGCACATGGATGCTTACATCGCTATCACTTAGTAGCACTAAGGAAAGGTATTGAAACGGGTCAATATATTGATCCGAGCCAGGTATGTATAGTAATACAACTCATCATGTAGAATTTGGAGTTTTATAACAGTTGGACAAGGTTAAAATAAGATATTCGGTTATCTTTAGGTAAAGCGAATAAATTGAGTTAAGATTATGGTGTTTAGAAACATATTGGTTTCTAAACAAGAATATGGTTAAAAGGTCGGACTTTGTGGTTCAAACAAACATTAATAGTCCTTTGTCGTAAAAGAATGAGAAAAATTGACTAAAACGCCCTTGTTGGCTAATTCAAATAAACAACCTTTAAAGATAGTTTTGAAACGAGTTTTATGATCAACCAAATAATTGGAATAAGTGTAAGAAGCGAAAGATGTAAATTTTCGGTCAAATGACTCTATATGAGTCTTTGTCGTAAATTAGTAATCAAATAAGAAAAATTCGGATTATATGGATCACCTCATTAAGTCCACCACAATTTTAGTTGTGGTGGAAGATTTCTTGATTAGAATGTTGTAAATAACGCTAGAAATGAATGAAAGCGATTTTAAGCTTAAAGTGCTTAAATACCTTAACGGGTCAAAATAAGCACTTGAACATAAACGGGTTCTAACTAAGTAAGAAACCCATGATTTATGATTTATTTGATAAGAAATATTGAAATGATGATTCTCATGAGTTTATAGATCAAGTAAACGTGTTTGTTTGATAAAATAGCGAACGGGTCAAAATTTGGTAAAAATGTAATAAGCCGAAGACTTAAAAGTCTTAAAATTTACTAATCCGGATGTTGGATTTTGACTCCATATGATGAAGGGTCAAATTACAATCACGTAGGAAGAAACGGTAGGTCAAACGGACAAGCGGTTTGAAAGATACGAAAGTTTTCGTGTCGTTAAACGGCAAAATAGAGAGGTGGAATGCAGGGACCACCGTAATTTACGGTACCACCGTAAATTACGGTGGAGCTGATATGTTTACGGTGGTTATACACTGATTTACGGTGGAAGGATATATCTTCAGGTGCTACCGTAATTTACGGTCCCACCGTAAATTACGGTAGACCCAGAAACAAAATATATTTTTATTTAGTATTAGTTCCCAGATTCTTTTAGATGCGTTTTAAATCCTGTACGACTAAAGCATTTCATGTTTTTATGAAATGTAGGTACTTAGTAGATGTCGGATGAAGATCAAGCTCAACGAAGAACCGAACACAATATTTATTCACGCTTCCGCACTTTGCCACGTTGTAAATTTTAAACAACGAATTCGATCACGATATGTAGAATAACTTATGATTTGTAAAAGTTTTTAATAAACCCGTATTTTCATAGCATGTGTAGTCTTAACTACACATCTAATTGTTGGTAATTACATACAAATTCGTTAATCAAACACTAGGGTGTTACATTTTGGAGACCCAATCCCCACTTACACTGGTGCTGCAGCATTCAACCCCTTCGAGCAGCCGATTCACACGGGTTACAACTTTGTAGAGGATCCCTACTGGATAGCAGCAAACTCCAACACTTTCCATCAAGAAGGTCCCTACGGAGGTCCCTGGGCTACGGGACACTCGACCTATGGGTACCCACCATATGGGTATCATCAACCGCCTCCTCAACCTCCGTAATATCAGCAACCACAGCCTCCTCAACCCCCGCATTATCAGCAACCACCTCAGGCGCCGGCGATGTCACCACCCCAAATGCAAGAAATCCTTCATGAGATACAAGAGGTGCTTCAAGAGATGCGGCATGAGTTGCGGCATGATCGGAGGCATAACCGGGGAATGTTTAAGAAGATGGTGAATTTGATTAAAGGGAAAAGCAAGAAGGATCACTGAATCCTTTGTTTGTTGGTTATCTTAGTGTGGTACTCATGTCCCTGCGTGGACATTTATTTAATTTTGTACTCTACCCCTGCGTGGGTATTTCTTTCTGTACTGCCCCTGCGTGGGCATATCTTTTTATCTGACCCCTGCGTTGGTTTGTTTGTTTGTTTGGCCCCCGCGTGGGCGTGTTATTTATGTAAAAGTCCCGTTTAGGGCAAACTCGTATTGGTTTAAATTTTATTTGGAATGGTTAATTTAGTTTTTCATTTTTTTTAATTATGGGTATAAACATAGTGTATAAATAAATGAAAAATAACATTTATTATTTTGATTTACCATTTTAATAAAATAATAAGAATCTTAAAAAGGTAAAACCTAGCTTGAATGTCATATTAAAGACCTAGCCAATATGGTAGAACCTGTTTAAAAAGATTCAAATCTCTGTTAACATCTGCAAACATGTTGACATTCTTGGCTAGTGTGATCCGTAAAATCACACATGCCACCCTTTTAATAAATTATCCAAGTTTATATTTTTATATATAATTGGTTGTGACATAATGCCTACGGGTTATAATTAATGTCATATAAAACAAAAGACAGCTGTAGTTTATACACTCCCTACCAAGAAAAGGATTGATTTGTCTTATTTATTCAAACATTAATCCTATAAGATCTAAATTTATAATTTAGATATTTGTCTACGTGACTAGGCCTATTGTGCCGATATTTTATTTCATTCTAGGATAAAGTTATTAATAAAAAGACCTGAATGAAATTACTTAACAAATTAACTAATATGACTTTTATTTACCATGGTTAATAAATCGTCAAGAACGATAATACTGTTTAGGTTTCTAAATAGACCTTGTCCTTATTTTATGTAGCAGTTAAGACTACATGGCTAAGTCTGAAGAAATAAACAGTCATCCGGTGGAAAACCCTGATAATACTAAAATACTTGTAACTGGTGCGGAGCTACAAGCATTAGTTTAAAATGTTGTTACCAGAGCCATTGAAAGGCAATATAGTGAATCAAACGGGACCCGGAGTAGGACCCGATCCGCACCACGTTCCAAACCAAAAGTCCACTCGAAGGCTCATAGCAAGCCGCCCTCTAAGAAAGATGGACCTAAGAAAGATGAGCTCAAGAAGGATGATGAGGATCATCACTCCTCTAACCAAAACAATGTCCCGATAAAGAAGGTCGAGCATCAACAGGAACCGTGTAGTAAGTCCTGTACGTATAAATACTTCGTCTCATGTAAACCCAGAGACTTTACTGGGGAGAAAGGAGCGGTCGACTGCATGACCTGGTTGGACGAAATGGATACAGTAGTAGACATCAGCGGGTGTGCTGAACGGGATGTAGTGAAATATGTATCCCAATCGTTCAAAGGAGAAGCACTGGCGTGGTGGAAGTCTCTCATACAAGCTGCGGGGAAGATCCCACTCTACAACTTATCATGGGATCAGTTCGTTGTTCTGGTTAAAGAAAATTATTGCCCGCAGCACGAAGTAGAAAGAATCAAGTCAGATTTCTTATCTTTGGTGATGAAGAATCTAGATTGTCAGGCTTACCTCACCACTTTCAATACTCTATCTCGGTTGGTTCCGTACTTGGTGACCCCAGAACCGAAAAGGATTGCTAGTTTCATCGGGGGTTTAGCCCCTGAAATTAAAGCAAGTGTTAAGGCATCGAGGCCTGCAACCTTCAGATCAGCGGCTGATCTATCTCTATCTCTCACCCTGGACGTAGTCAGGTTGAGAGTACTCAGGAACTCAGAAGAGAATAAGAGGAAGCGTGAGGATGATACCTCACGAAGATCGGAGAAGAGACACCGAGGAAATAACGACCAAAAGAAAGGGTCGGGATCTAAGAAGGACGGGCAACAATCGGGGGACAAGCCCAAATGTAAAACTTGTAAGAAGAACCATTTTGGGAAGTGTCGATTTGAGTCGAAATCCTAGTCTCACGTGAGATCCTGTGGGATTTGCAAATCTACGGATCATAAGACTTTGGAATGTAAGAAGCTGAAGGATGCAACATGTTATGGTTGCAACGAAAAAGGGCACATTAAGTCCAATTGCCCAAAGAATGCCAAGAAAGCCGAAGATGGGAAGAAGACCAATGCGAGGGTCTTCAAGATGGACGCTAAGGAAGTTGTTCAAGATGACAACGTGATTACAGGTACTTTTCTCGTAAATGATGTTTTTGCTAGAGTATTGTTTGATTCTGGAGCAGATAAGTCTTTTGTTGATGATAAGTTCTGTAAGTTATTAAACCTAGCTGTTAGAACCTTAAGTGTAAAATACGAGGTGGAATTAGCTGATGGAACCATAGAAACAGCCTCAACTGTTTTAGATGGATGTGTTATATCCATTAGGAATCATTCTTTTCCTTTGTCCTTACTTCCCTTTAAGCTAGCCGGCTTTGATGTAGTTATGGGCATGGATTGGTTATCGCATAACCAAGCCCAGATTGTGTGCAACAGAAAGCAAGTGATAGTCAAAACTCCGTCTGGTAAGTCACTTACCATTCAGGGGGATACCCAGCATGGATTTCCTGAGCAAGTGTCCATGCTCAAGGCATCTAGATGCTTGGGGAAGGGTTGTGTCATTTATATGGCACAAGTTACTATTGATGAGCAGAGACCCAAGATTGAAGACATCCCTGTCATTTCGGAATATCCTGAAGTTTTCCCTGAAGAACTACCTGGTTTACCACCAGATAGGCAAGTGGAATTCCGAATCGACATCATTCCGGGAGCAGCATCTGTTGCTAGAGCACCTTATAGGTTAGCACCAACGGAGATGAAGGAGTTAAGGACGCAGTTAGACGATCTACTAGCCAAAGATTTCATTAGGCCAAGTTCGTCTCCTTGGGGAGCACCGATTTTGTTTGTCAAGAAGAAGGATGGATCGATGCGTCTGAGCATGGATTACCGTGAGCTTAAAAAGGTCACTATCAAGAATAGGTATCCTTTGCCCAGGATCGACGATCTGTTCGATCAGTTACAAGGAGCAAGCTACTTTTCTAAGATCGACTTGAGGTCAGGCTATCATCAGTTGAAGGTCAAAGATGAAGATGTGCACAAGACATCGTTTAGGATTCGTTATGGACATTACGAGTTCCTAGTGATGCCTTTCGGGCTCACTAACGCACCAGCCGCATTCATGGATCTCATGAATCGCATCTGCAAGCCTTATCTGGATAAATTTGTCATCGTCTTCATTGACGACATCCTTATCTACTCAAAGAATAAAGTTGACCACGAGAAACACCTTCGTTGTATTCTCAAACTTCTACATCATGAGAAACACTACGCCAAATTTTCGAACTGCGAATTTTGGCTTCGAGAAGTCCAATTCCTTGGACATGTGGTAAGTGAGTGTGGTATCCAAGTGGATCCCGCTAAGGTAGAAGCAGTTATGAATTGGCAAGAACCAAATACGCCTACTGAGATTCGCAGTTTTCTGGGTTTAGCAGGATATTATAGGCGTTTTATTGAAAATTTCTCAAGGATTGCTGCGCCCCTAACCTCGTTGACACGTAAGAAGGTTAAGTTTGATTGGGGCCCTAAGCAGCAGGAATCCTTTGACATCCTGAAGAAAAAGTTGAGCAATGCACCAGTGTTAACATTGCCCGATGGTATAGAAGAATTTGTGCTGTATTGTGATGCATCACACACTGGTATGGGCTGTGTACTCATGCAGAAATGCAAGGTTATTGCCTATGCTTCACGACAGTTAAAGGTACACGTGAAAAATTACACCACCCATGATTTGGAATTGGGTGCCGTTGTATTTGCATTAAAACTTTGGAGGCACTACTTGTATGGTACCAAGTGTGTGATCTATTCAGATCACAAGAGCCTACAACATTTGTTCAATCAGAAGGACTTGAACATGCGACAAAGACGATGGATGGAAACTTTAAATGATTACGACTGTGAAATAAGATACCATCCAGGCAAGGCAAATGTAGTTGCTGACGCCTTAAGCAGAAAAGAAAGAGTGAAGCCAATAAGAATCAATGCCAAGCGCATTGAAATAAGGAATAGTTTGAACGAAAGGGTATTAGCTGCACAGAAGGAAGCTGTGCTGGAAGCTAATTATCCTGAAGAAAAGCTAGGAGAAACTGAGGAGCAGTTATCCTACGACAAAGACGGAATGCTAAGATTGAATGGACGAATATGGGTCCCAGTTTATGGAGGACTTCGGGATGTTATCCTCCAGGAAGCCCACAGTTCCAAATATTCCGTTCATCCTGGAGCTGGAAAGATGTACCAGGATCTAAAAGCAAATTACTGGTGGATTGGTTTGAAAAAGTCTCTAGCTGCCTATGTAGTTAAATGTTTGACTTGTGCGCAAGTCAAATCCGAGCATCAAAAGCCGTCAGGTTTGTTACAACAACCTGAAATCCCCACATGGAAGTGGGACATGGTGACAATGGATTTCATCACCAAGTTGCCAAAGACGAGAAATGGAAATGACACTATATGGGTCATATTGGATAGACTGACGAAGTCAGCACATTTTCTACCCATCAAGGAGACCTATAGCTCCGATATGTTAGCCCAGTTATACGTTGATAAGATTGTAGCTTTGCATGGGATACCTGTGTCTATTATCTCTGACAGAGATACTAGATACACGTCACATTTTTGGAAGAGTTTCCAACAATCTTTGGGCACTCGTTTAAATTTTAGTACGGCTTATCATCCTCAGACTGACGGTCAGAGTGAGCGTACAATTCAAACGTTGGAAGACATGCTACGTGCATGTGCGATCGACTTAGGTGGTAATTGGGATAAGAACCTACCACTAATTGAGTTCTCCTACAACAATAGCTACCACACCAGCATAAAAGCTGCGCCTTTTGAGGCCTTATACGGTAGAAAGTGTAGATCGCCCATTTGTTGGGCGGAAGTTGGAGATGTCCAACTATCAGGACCAGAGATAGTTTTTGAGACGACGGACAAGATTGTCCAGATTCGCGATCGCTTGAAAGCTGTCAGGGATAGGCAGAAAAGTTATGCGGATCCAAAGCGTAAGGCTTTTCACTTCGAAGTGGGTGATAAAGTGTTGCTTAAAGTATCACCCTGGAAGGGGGTGATGCGATTTGATAAGAAAGGCAAGCTAAGCTCGAGATACATAGGACCTTTCGAGGTTATCGAACGTGTCGGGTCAGTTGCTTATAAGTTAAACTTGCCTGAAGAACTTAGCGCTATCCATAATGTGTTCCACATCTGTAATTTGAAGAAGTGTTTCGCTGATGAATCACTGGTTTTACCACATACGGATGTACATATAGATGAAAGCTTGAAATTTGTGGAAAACCCATTGTCGATTGAAGATCGACAGGTAAAGAAGCTTCGAAGGAAGCATGTACCTATTGTTAAGGTCAAATGGGATGCCCGTAGAGGTCCCGAATACACATGGGAGGTAGAATCCACGATGAAAGAAAAATACCCTCATTTGTTTCAGTAAATCTCGGGGTCGAGATTTCTTTTAAGGGGGTGAGGATGTAACACCTCGAAAATTACGTCCAATAATGTACTGACACGTGTCATAGGCTTTGAATATGTGAAAAAGTACTTTAGAGGGACTAAAGTTGACAAACAGTGAAACTATGTGAATATAAGGGTCCAAAGTGTCAACAATGGATAAATAGGCCCTACAATAACCCTACATGGTGTTTATAATCTTAAACGATTAAATCATGGATCATACAAAGCGGAAAAATAAAAGAAAGTGAGGAATTACAAACTACAGGGGCTAAAGGTGTTAACATGTTGAAGGTATACCTCTGAGTGACCTTTTAGCAAACCCGAAGCTTTGTAATGATAAAATGTACTCACTAGAACATGTGGTAAAAATTTCATAAAGTTTCGTTATCGTATGAGAAAGTTATGATCAAAACCGTGCACGAAGGGTTAAATGCGTCAACGTTGAAATTTGTGACTTTTCGGGTGATTACAAGGATAACCAAGGACTTAACCAAGTTTGTATAAGTCCTAAAGCCCTTAAAAATAAGTTTAGAGGGCTGAAATAGAAAAAATAGGACTTAAAACCACGTTACAAAGGACCAGGGACTAAAATGTAATAAACTGAAACTTGTTAAGCTGGTTACCCTCAACACTTGCATGTTCAAAAATTCACAAGATCATCTCTGGAGCTCTCTGGACGTCAAGACAACTTTCTAGTGATCTCTAAGCGTTATTAGGATTCTTGTAAGTATTCATAACCTTCTCAAATTCGTTCTAGCTTAGTAAATTAGCTAATAGTCAAACCATCGTAAATTTAGTTTGACTTTGTGATTAAACGAAAATTTCTTAGTCATTTCTCGAATTGAAAGTACCTACAAGTTGGTATTTATGTGGGTAAAAAACCCTCAAAAGGGTATTTTCAGATTCCCACTCTAAGTATGATAATTGTCGAGTCAAAGCTTGTTTCAAAAAGTCAACAGAATGTGTATTTGCAAATTTAAGCATGATTAGCAATGTAGGGTACATGCAACCTGTTTGATCATTAAAATAACTTGGTAATTAATGTAAGAACATGTCTCAACATGTTCATCTCGACAATTTTCAGTTTAAACCCGAATCGGAACCGAAAGTCGCATAAAATGACTTTTTCTTTGACTTTCAGTTCTGATCCGTTCATGCATGTTTGAGATCTGCATTAGAGCTTATTTTGGACCAATTTTCATATAAGTTTAACTCTCTGAGATTTTACAACTTGGTTCAATACTTATCCGATTCATATGCATGTTTCCGATTAATGCTTAAAAGTTGACTATTATGCCCTTTTTACTATAAAACGAGATTTTTGAAAAAAAGTGAAAGAGTAGAAACATTTGTTGCTGATTTATAAACTTGTACCAAAAATTTGATACCAGTTTGAGGTCTAGATTAAGAGTTATGCTCAATATTGTAATTTGAAAGCTTTATGTTACTTAAACGGCGTGATTAGCATATAACCCATTTAAACCCACTTTTTGATATCAAACTTTTTAACCACTGATGTTATATAATATTTTGGGATTTTTGAAGATTTTTATTTAATTTTTGGCTGAGCATAACATAGGTCTCTAGGTTTGATTCGGTTTATGACGGTTTTACCCTTTTAAGCCATAAAATGAGTTTTATAAATCCTTTTGACCCTAAACCTTTTTCTACTGATTTTATTTGTTAAATAAAATATTTTGAGCCTTCTGGAATTATAAAAATATCAGCTTTCCTTTAAAACCCCGGAAATGGCTCCAAATCGCCTTTTAAGCGTTTTTATCGCATAGTATGCACTATAACCATATCAAACATATAAGATTGATACCTACTGATTTGTTTAGCATATTTTTATATAATAATAGTAAGTACA
Source organism: Helianthus tuberosus (assembly GCA_030545235.1). NCBI lineage: Eukaryota > Viridiplantae > Streptophyta > Magnoliopsida > Asterales > Asteraceae > Helianthus > Helianthus tuberosus. The sequence goes on along the minus strand of JARYGA010014219.1, from coordinate 12,598 downwards.
AGTTTATAAACTCAGGTTTCCAATTTTGACATTTTTAGCCCTTGTGAAATTACCAAAATACCCCTAAGGTGCATAGTTTGGTTTTAAATGATAAGTTTCACATATGGGTCATACCCTACTGTTATAACATGTTAAATTAAGTATATTTACTGTATAAACCAGACCTGTAACTCATATTTCTAATTTAACTCGTTTATAATCTTTTAAATGACCAAAATGCCCTTATGAGGCATAATTTGTGTTTAAATCCGTTTTGGGCATAATAGGAGATATCTTACTGATGTTATAACATATTTAAGCCATATTATCTCAGGGAACTTGCATATGACTCTTATGGTTACCCGTAACGCCCTTTTCGCGTCCGGTTCGGTTTATGTAACTAGTTTGCATAAATTGACCGAAACAGGTCAAACATTATCATTTTTGTCTCAAAATCCAGAATGTGTTTAGTATACCCATATTATACAAGTCTTTAAACTTGTTGGGTCTAAATCACATTCTATCCGGTCTTCGCTTAATCGTGCGTTTGAACCGTATCATCCTTAAAACTAACCGGTCTAGGCTTAGGCTTATATAAAGACCCGTTAGAAGTCTAATAGGTTATTTTAAACCTTCGTTCCAGATTAGGAGCACCGGCAAAAGCTACTTGCAATTTGCTTATTGTGAATTATACTTTACTCAGGTAAATACTTTTAACTTATTTTCCCTATACGGGCTTGGGTTACGGTATATAGAATACCGCTTGATCGAGCATCAAATATTACATCTTTGAATGGTTAATTGAATAATTTGATCGGCTCGTTTAAACAGTCTTGTTCACTTAAAGCCTTTGGGGGGTTAATGACCGTGTCCCGGATATCCTTGGCATCGTCTTACGAGATGGCCACGACCTGAGCACGAGGTGTAGGCGTACACCTGTCAGTGTATAACTCAATAATGTGGTGGGTCCATTGATCTTTAACCCGGACAAGATCCGGGCTACTGAACGCACAAGTAACATATAATTCGTTCACAAGATTATATTAAATAATTGACCCAAGTTATAAAATGTTTTGTGCCATGAGCATTCAAATCAATTTTCAACCATTTTCAAAATGTGTCAGTTAAATTGTATTTACCAGTGTAAACTGACGTATTTTTCCCAAAAGGTTAAGTGCAGGTACTACACGTAATAGGCTGGCTGTCTTCTAGAGCGTCCACAATAAGTCTCGCAAGCTTGGACGACAATAAACTGTTGAACAATATCTTATTTTTATTTTGATCCGCCCGTGGATCCGTTTCAACTAATTGTGATATTTAATATTACACTTTATTAAAGTTGAAATGAATCTATCTTTGCTTCCGCTTTGCATTTATATATTGTGTTGTTTGTCTATGAGGATACCAACTACATCACGATACTCCCCACCGGGCCCACCGGTGACACATGGAAAATAGGGGTGTGACAGGTTGGTATCAGAGCCAACTCTGAGTGAATTAAACACTAGTCTTTTGTGTTTAATCTCAGTTACACAATTGCACATTCCTCGATTCTCGAGTCTAGACAAAGAACTTAGGAATTTTCCAAATTTTTGGTTTTTATTTCTAACTTTGTTTTAATTATATTTCTTGTTGTATCACTTGTTGTTTTTGACAGGTTCACAAAAATGCCGCCACGTATGAGAGGAAGAGGCCGAGGACAAGGAGCACATGTAGCCCCAAACGACCACGAGGCCGGACCGTCACACCGGCGAACACCTTCGGATCGTCATAACACAGATGCTCAAGATCTTTGGAGGTCTTTTACCGAACCAGTTAGGCGCCCAGTCTCACTGAGTACCTCCCCGTTTATCCCACACTCATTTGGGCCTCATTCTGAGAATGAGCCCCACAACTCTCAACAGTCCTACATTCCCCTACTAGGACACAATTCACCCTTTAACCATCCATCACCCGTCTTCCAGGGTCAGTTCAACCCTGACGACTACTTAGGAGCAGCAGTGGGTTTTAACCCACTTGGACCAGAATACCACTTTTCTGGTGGCAACCCGATGGACATCGATGAGGATACGGATCCAGCAATGCCACCGTCCGGAACTCCCAATCATCCCATTGAGATTTCAGATGGGTCACCATTTATGGGATCACCTTACAATGGTCCCGATAGCTTTGAGGAGAACTTCAAGCAGTATGACTGGGTATTTACTCCTAGTTATCATAACTCTCCCCTGCACCAGCCACACCACTCTCCCCTGCACCAGCTCCAGCCACATCACTCTCCTCTTCACCAGTAAGAGTAGCCACAGCAGCAGCAGAATCCTTCCGAGGATTCTCGACTTGTCGCTGTCACTCCGCCGCCACCACCGCCTCAGCTTCAGCCGCCCTCGCCTCCGAGGCGGAGGAGGGCGACAGTGCGAATATCCGCACGATGGGGAGTGCGTATCAGCACCCCTCCACTTTCGAGTGGCAGCCGTTACTCACCGGTCCACGAAGAGCCAGAGATGGGGGAATCTTCACACCCTGTCTCAGAGGTGAACTCTGCGCCGGTTGCGCCACCACCACAGCCACCATTGGGTTTTGGAGACCCAATCCCCACTTACACTGGTGCTGCAGCATTCAACCCCTTCGAGCAGCCGATTCACACGGGTTACAACTTTGCAGAGGATCCCTACTAGATAGCAGCAAACTCCAACACTTTCCATCAAGAAGGTCCCTACGGAGGTCCCTGGGCTACGGGACACTCGACCTATGGGTACCCACCATATGGGTATCAACAACCGCCTCCTCAACCTCCGCAATATCAGCAACCACAGCCTCCTCAACCCCCGCATTATCAGCAACCACCTCAGGCGCCGGCGATGTCACCGCCCCAAATGCAAGAAATCCTTCATGAGATACAAGAGGTGCGTCAAGAGATGCGGCATGAGTTGCGGCATGATCGGAGGCATAACCGGGGGATGTTTAAGAAGATGGTGAATTTGATTAAAGGGAAAAGCAAGAAGGATCACTGAATCCTTTGTGTGTTGGTTATCTTAGTGTGGTACTCATGTCCCTGCGTGGACATTTATTGAATTATGTACTCTACCCCTGCTTGGGTATTTCTTTCTGTACTGCCCCTGCGTGGGCATATCTTTTTATCTGACCCCTGCGTTGGTTTGTTTGTTTGTTTGGCCCCTGCGTGGGCGTGTTATTGATGTAAAAGTCCCATTTAGGGCAAACTCGTATTGGTTTAAATTTTATTTGGAATGGTTAATTTAGTTTTTCATTTTTTTAATTATGGGTATAAACATAGTGTATAAATAAATGAAAAATAACATTTATTATTTTGATTTACCATTTTAATAAAATAATAAGAATCTTAAAAAGGTAAAACCTAGCTTGAATGTCATATTAAAGACCTAGCCAATATGGTAGAACCTGTTTAAAAAGATTCAAATCTCTGTTAACATCTGCAAACATGTTGACATTCTTGGCTAGTGTGATCCGTAAAATCACACATGCCACCCTTTTAATAAATTATCCAAGTTTATATTTTTATATATAATTGGTTGTGACATAATGCCTACGGGTTATAATTAATGTCATGTAAAACAAAAGACAGCTGTAGTTTATACACTCCCTGCCAAGAAAAGGATTGATTTGTCTTATTTATTCAAACATTAATCCTATAAGATCTAAATTTATAATTTAGATATTTGTCTACGTGACTAGGCCTATTGTGCCGATATTTTATTTCATTATAGGATAAAGTTATTAATAAAAAGTCCTGAATGAAATTACTTAACAAATTAACTAATATGACTTTTATTTACCATGGTTAATAAATCGTCAAGAACGATAATACTGTTTAGGTTTCTAAATAGACCTTGTCCTTATTTTATGTAGCAGTTAAGACTACATGGCTAAGTCTGAAGAAATAAACAGTCATCCGGTGGAAAACCCTGATAATACTAAAATACTTGTAACTGGTGCGGAGCTACAAGCATTAGTTTAAAATGCTGTTACCAGAGCCATTGAAAGGCAATATAGTGAATCAAACGGGACCCGGAGTAGGACCCGATCCGCACCACGTTCCAAACCAAAAGTCCACTCGAAGGCTCATAGCAAGCCACCCTCTAAGAAAGATGGACCTAAGAAAGATGAGCTCAAGAAGGATGATCATCACTCCTCTAACCAAAACAGTGTCCCGATAAAGAAGGTCGAGCATCAACAGGAACCGCGTAGTAAGTCCTGTACGTATAAATACTTCGTCTCATGTAAACCCAGAGACTTTACTGGGGAGAAAGGAGCGGTCGACTGCATGACCTGGTTGGACGAAATGGATACAGTAGTAGACATCAGCGGGTGTGCTGAACGGGATGTAGTGAAATATGTATCCCAATCGTTCAAAGGAGAAGCACTGGCGTGGTGGAAGTCTCTCATACAAGCTGCGGGGAAGATCCCACTCTACAACTTATCATGGGATCTGTTCGTTGCTCTGGTTAAAGAAAATTATTGCCCGCAGCACGAAGTAGAAAGAATCGAGTCAGATTTCTTATCTTTGGTGATGAAGAATCTAGATTGTCAGGCTTACCTCACCACTTTCAATACTCTATCTCGGTTGGTTCCGTACTTGGTGACCCCAGAACCGAAAAGGATTGCTCGTTTCATCGGGGGTTTAGCCCCTGAAATTAAAGCAAGTGTTAAGGCATCGAGGCCTGCAACCTTCAGATCAGCGGCTGATCTATCTCTATCTCTCACCCTGGACGTAGTCAGGTTGAGAGTACTCAGGAACTCAGAAGAGAATAAGAGGAAGCGTGAGGACGATACCTCACGAAGATCGGAGAAGAGACACCGAGGAAATAACGACCAAAAGAAAGGGTCGGGATCTAAGAAGGACGGGCAACAATCGGGGGACAAGCCCAAATGTAAAACTTGTAAGAAGAACCATTTTGGGAAGTGTCGATTTGAGTCGAAATCCCAGTCTCACGTGAGATCCTGTGGGATTTGCAAATCTACGGATCATAAGACTTTGGAATGTAAGAAGCTGAAGGATGCAACATGTTATGGTTGCAACGAAAAAGGGCACATTAAGTCCAATTGCCCAAAGAACGCCAAGAAAGCCGAAGATGGGAAGAAGACCAATGCGAGGGTCTTCAAGATGGACGCTAAGGAAGTTGTTCAAGATGACAACGTGATTACAGGTACTTTTCTCGTAAATGATGTTTTTGCTAGAGTATTGTTTGATTCTGGAGCAGATAAGTCTTTTGTTGATGATAAGTTCTGTAAGTTATTAAACCTAGCTGTTAGAACCTTAAGTGTAAAATACGAGGTGGAATTAGCTGATGGAACCATAGAAACAGCCTCAACTGTTTTAGATGGATGTGTTATATCCATTAGGAATCATTCTTTTCCTTTGTCCTTACTTCCCTTTAAGCTAGCCGGCTTTGATGTAGTTATAGGCATGGATTGGTTATCGCATAACCAAGCCCAGATTGTGTGCAACAGAAAGCAAGTGATAGTCAAAACTCCGTCTGGTAAGTCACTTACCATTCAGGGGGATACCCAGCATGGATTGCCTGAGCAAGTGTCCATGCTCAAGGCATCTAGATGCTTGGGGAAGGGTTGTGTCATTTATATGGCACAAGTTACTATTGATGAGCAGAGACCCAAGATTGAAGACATCCCTGTCATTTCAGAATATCCTGAAGTTTTCCCTGAAGAACTACCTGGTTTACCACCAGATAGGCAAGTGGAATTCCGAATCGACATCATTCCGGGAGCAGCATCTGTTGCTAGAGCACCTTATAGGTTAGCACCAACGGAGATGAAGGAGTTAAGGACGCAGTTAGACGATCTACTAGCTAAAGGTTTCATTAGGCCAAGTTCGTCTCCTTGGGGAGCACCGATTTTGTTTGTCAAGAAGAAGGATGGATCGATGCGTCTGTGCATCGATTACCGTGAGCTTAATAAGGTCACTATCAAGAATAGGTATCCTTTGCCCAGGATCGACGATCTGTTCGATCAGTTACAAGGAGCAAGCTACTTTTCTAAGATCGACTTGAGGTCAGGCTATCATCAGTTGAAGGTCAAAGATGAAGATGTGCACAAGACAGCGTTTAGGACTCGTTATGGACATTACGAGTTCCTAGTGATGCCTTTCGGGCTCACTAACGCACCAGCCGCATTCATGGATCTCATGAATCGCGTCTGCAAGCCTTATCTGGATAAATTCGTCATCGTCTTCATTGACGACATCCTTATCTACTCAAAGAATAAAGTTGACCACGAGAAACACCTTCGTTGTATTCTCAAACTTCTACATCATGAGAAACACTACGCCAAATTTTCGAAGTGCGAATTTTGGCTTCGAGAAGTCCAATTCCTTGGACATGTGGTAAGTGAGCGTGGTATCCAAGTGGATCCCGCTAAGGTAGAAGCAGTTATGAATTGGCAAGAACCAAATACGCCTACTGAGATTCGCAGTTTTCTGGGTTTAGCAGGATATTATAGGCGTTTTATTGAAAATTTCTCAAGGATTGCTGCGCCCCTAACCTCGTTGACACGTAAGAAGGTTAAGTTTGATTGGGGCCCTAAGCAGCAGGAATCCTTTGACATCCTGAAGAAAAAGTTGAGCAATGCACCAGTGTTAACATTGCCCGATGGTATAGAAGAATTTGTGGTGTATTGTGATGCATCACACACTGGTATGGGCTGTGTACTCATGCAGAAAGGCAAGGTTATTGCCTACGCTTCACGACAGTTAAAGGTACACGAGAAAAATTACACCACCCATGATTTGGAATTGGGTGCCGTTGTATTTGCATTAAAACTTTGGAGGCACTACTTGTATGGTACCAAGTGTGTGATCTATTCAGATCACAAGAGCCTTCAACATTTATTCAATCAGAAGGACTTGAACATGCGACAAAGACGATGGATGGAAACTTTAAATGATTACGACTGTGAAATAAGATACCATCCAGGCAAGGCAAATGTAGTTGCTGACGCCTTAAGCAGAAAAGAAAGAGTGAAGCCAATAAGAATCAATGCCAAGCGCATTGAAATAAGGAATAGTTTGAACGAAAGGGTATTAGCTTCATAGAAGGAAGTTGTGCTGGAAGCTAATTATCCTGAAGAAAAGCTAGGAGAAACTGAGGAGCAGTTATCCTACGACAAAGACGGAATGCTAAGATTTAATGGACGAATATGGGTTCCAGATTATGGAGGACTTCGGGATGTTATCCTCCAGGAAGCCCACAGTTCCAAATATTCCGTTCATCCTGGAGCTGATAAGATGTACCAGGATCTAAAAGCAAATTACTGGTGGATTGGTTTGAAAAAGTTTGTAGCTGCCTATGTAGCTAAATGTTTGACTTGTGCGCAAGTCAAAGCCGAGCATCAAAAGCCGTCAGGTTTGTTACAACAACCTGAAATCCCCACATGGAAGTGGCAGATGGTGACGATGGATTTCATCACCAAGTTGCCAAAGACGAGAAAGGGAAATGACACTATATGGGTCATAGTGGATAGACTGACGAAGTCAGCACATTTTCTACCCATCAAGGAGACCTATAGCTCCGATATGTTAGCCCAGTTATACGTTGATAAGATTGTAGCTTTGCATGGGATACCTGTGTCTATTATCTCTGACAGAGATACTAGATACACGTCACATTTTTGGAAGAGTTTCCAACAATCTTTGGGCACTCGTTTAAATTTTAGTACGGCTTATCATCCTCAGACTGACGGTCAGAGTGAGCGTACAATTCAAACGTTGGAAGACATGCTACGTGCATGTGCAATCGACTTAGGTGGTAATTGGGATAAGAACCTACCACTAATTGAGTTCTCCTACAACAATAGCTACCACACCAGCATAAAAGCTGCGCCTTTTGAGGCCTTATACGGTAGAAAGTGTAGATCGCCCATTTGTTGGGCGGAAGTTGGAGATGTCCAACTATCAGGACCAGAGATAGTTTTTGAGACGACGGACAAGATTGTCCAGATTCGCGATCGTTTGAAAGCTGTCAGGGATAGGCAGAAAAGTTATGCGGATCCAAAGCGTAAGGCTTTTCACTTCGAAGTGGGTGATAAAGTGTTGCTTAAAGTATCACCCTGGAAGGGGGTGATGCGATTTGGTAAGAAAGGCAAGCTAAGCCCGAGATACATAGGACCTTTCGAGGTTATCGAATGTGTCGGGTCAGTTGCTTATAAGTTAAACTTGCCTGAAGAACTTAGCGCTATCCATAATGTGTTCCACATCTGTAATTTGAAGAAGTGTTTCGCTGATGAATCACTGGTTATACCACATACGGATGTACATACAGATGAAAGCTTGAAATTTGTGGAAAACCCATTGTCGATTGAAGATCGACAGGTAAAGAAGCTTCGAAGGAAGCATGTACCTATTGTTAAGGTCAAATGGGATGCCCGTAGAGGTCCCGAATACACATGGGAGGTAGAATCCACGATGAAAGAAAAATACCCTCATTTGTTTCAGTAAATCTCGGGGTCGAGATTTATTTTAAGGGGGTGAGGATGTAACACCTCGAAAATTACGTCCAATAATGTACTGACACGTGTCATAGGCTTTGAATATGTGAAAAGTACTTTAGAGGGACTAAAGTTGACAAATAGTGAAACTATGTGAATATAAGGGTCCAAATTGTCAACAATGGATAAATAGGCCCTACAATAACCCTACATGGTGTTTATAATCTTAAACGATTAAATCATGGATCATACAAAGCGGAAAAATGAAAGAAAGTGAGGAATTACAAACTACAGGGGCTAAAGGTGTTAACATGTTGAAGGTATACCTCTGAGTGACCTTTTAGCAAACCCGAAGCTTTGTAATGATAAAATGTACTCACTAGAATATGTGGTAAAAATTTCATAAAGTTTCGTTATCGTATGAGAAAGTTATGATCAAAACCGTGCACGAAGGGTTAAATGCGTCAACGTTGAAATTTGTGACTTTTCGGGTGATTACAAGGATAACCAAGGACTTAACCAAGTTTGTATAAGTCCAAAAGCCCTTAAAAATAAGTTTAGAGGGCTGAAATAGCAAAAATAGGACTTAAAACCACGTTACAAAGGACCAGGGACTAAAATGTAATAAACTGAAACTTGTTAAGCTGGTTACCCTCAACACTTGCATGTTCAAAAATTCACAAGATCATCTCTGGAGCTCTCTGGACGTCAAGACAACTTTCTAGTGATCTCTAAGCGTTATTAGGATTCTTGTAAGTATTCATAACCTTCTCAAATTCGTTCTAGCTTAGTAAATTAGCTAATAGTCAAACCATCGTAAATTTAGTTTGACTTTGTGATTAAACGAAAATTTCTCAGTCATTTCTCGAATTGAAAGTACCTACAAGTTGGTATTTATATGGGTAACAAACCCTCAAAAGGGTATTTTCAGATTCCCACTCTAAGTATGATAATTGTCGAGTCAAAGCTTGTTTCAAAAAGTCAACAGAATGTGTATTTGCAAATTTAAGCATGATTAGCAATGTAGAGTACATGCAACCTGTTTGATCATTAAAATAACTTGGTAATTAATGTAAGAACATGTCTCAACATGTTCATCTCGACAATTTTCAGTTTAAACCCGAATCGGAACCGAAAGTCGCATAAAATGACTTTTTCTTTGACTTTCAGTTCTGATCCGTTCATGCATGTTTGAGATCTGCATTAGAGCTTATTTTGGACCAATTTTCATATAAGTTTAACTCTCTGAGATTTTACAACCTGGTTCAATACTTATCCGATTCATATGCATGTTTCCGATTAATGCTTAAAAGTTGACTATTTTGCCCTTTTTACTATAAAACGAGATTTTTGAAAAAAAGTGAAAGAGTAGAAACATTTGTTGCTGATTTATAAACTTGCACCAAAAATTTGATACCAGTTTGAGGTCTAGATTAAGAGTTATGCTCAATATCGTAATTTGAAAGCTTTTTGTTACTTAAACGGCGTGATTAGCATATAACCCATTTAAACCCACTTTTTGATATCAAACTTTTTAACCACTGATGTTATATAATATTTTGGGATTTTTGAAGATTTTTATTTAATTTTTGGCTGAGCATAACATAGGTCTCTAGGTTTGATTCGGTTTATGACGGTTTTACCCTTTTAAGCCATAAAATGAGTTTTATAAATCCTTTTGACCCCAAACCTTTTTCTACTGATTTTATTTGTTAAATAAAATATTTTGAGCCTTCTGGAATTATAAAAATATCAGCTTTCCTTTAAAACCCCGGAAATGGCTCCAAATCGCCTTTTTAAGCGTTTTTATGGCATAGTATGCACTATAACCATATCAGACATATAAGATTGATACCTTCTGATTTTTTTAGCATATTTTTATATAATAATAGTAAGTACAAGTTTATAAACTCAGGTTTCCAATTTTGACATTTTTAGCCCTTGTGAAATTACCAAAATACCCCTAAGGTGCATAGTTTGGTTTAAATGATAAGTTTCACATATGGGTCATACCCTACTGTTATAACATGTTAAATTAAGTATATTTACTGTATAAACCAGACCTGTAACTCAGATTTCTAATTTAACTCGTTTATAATCTTTTAAATGACCAAAATGCCCTTATGAGGCATAATTTGTGTTTAAATCCGTTTTGGGCATAATAGGAGATATCTTACTGATGTTATAACATATTTAAGCCATATTATCTCAGGGAACTTGCATATGACTCTTATGGTTACCCGTAACGCCCTTTTCGCGTCCGGTTCGGTTTATGTAACTAGTTTGCATAAATTGACCGAAACAGGTTAAACATTATCATTTTTGTCTCAAAATCCAGAATGTGCTTAGTATACCCATATTATACAAGTCTTCAAACTTGTCGGGTCGAAATCACATTCTATCCGGTCTTCGCTTAATCGTGCGTTTGAACCGTATCATCCTTAAAACTAACCGGTCTAGGCTTAGGCTTAAATAAAGACCCGTTAGAAGTCTAATAGGTTATTTTAAACCTTCGTTCCAGATTAGGAGCACCGGTAAAAGCTACTTGCAATTTGCTTATTGTGAATTATACTTTACTCAGGTAAATACTTTTAACTTATTTTCCCTATACGGGCTTGGGTTACGCTATATAGAATACCGCTTGATCGAGCATCAAATATTACATCTTTGAATGGTTAATTGAATAATTTGATCGGCTCGTTTAAACAGTCTTGTTCACTTAAAGCCTTTGGGGGGTTAATGACCATGTCCCGGATATCCTTGGCATCATCTTACGAGATGGCCACGACCTGAGCACGAGGTGTAGGCGTACACCTGTCAGTGTATAACTCAATAATGTGGTGGGTCCATTGATCTTTAACCCGGACAAGATCCGGGCTACTGAACGCACAAGTAACATATAATTCGTTCACAAGATTATATTAAATAGTTGACCCAAGTTATAAAATGTTTTGTGCAATGAGCATTCAAATCAATTTTCAACCATTTTCAAAATGAGTCAGTTAAATTGTATTTACCAGTGTAAACTGACGTATTTTTCCCAAAAGGTTAAGTGCAGGTACTACACGTAATAGGCTGGCTGTCTTCTAGAGCGTCCACAATAAGTCTCGCAAGCTTGGACGACAATAAACTGTTGAACAATATCTTATTTTTTTTTTGATCCGCCTGTGGATCCGTTTCAACTAATTGTGATATTTAATATTACACTTTATTAAAGTTGAAATGAATCTATCTTTGCTTCCGCTTTGCATTTATATATTGTGTTGTTTGTCTATGAGGATACCAACTACGTCACGATACTCCCCACCGGGCCCACCGGTGACACATGGAAAATAGGGGTGTGACAATCTCAAAACCTGCAACATGTTTTAAAAGTATAGTTCAATACAAATATGTATTGGCGAGTATACAGGTTTTCATACATAGCATAATAATAAGTTGCAAACAATTCCACATGGCAAGCTATTGAAACAAGATAAACAATAAAATCGGCATGTGTTTAACTAATCAAACCAATGATGAAACGCAATAAGCTCTTAACATAACCCAAAGTTTACAGGCGGTGCGTTAATCCTATAGCGCTATATATGTCAAGGATAGGCTCGTACGAAGTTAATGATAAGTCTAAAACAAAACGTATAACCCCAAGTTTAAAGTATCAAGTAATCAAGTAACATGCATGTATAAGGAATGTTTGTGTAATTAAGAATAAAGTTTAAGTGTAAGTTTTATAGATTAACATGTTACACCCCAAAAAGGTGGTAAACCAAAGGGGGTTCAAGTATACTCACAATTTTGTAAAGTTTCCTTTGGTGATTCCGTGAAGAGTTAGAGGTTGGAGCTTCAAAGCTTCCTTTAAAACACTTAGTGTTTCTTTTAGAACCCTTAAAATTCTCTTCCTTGCTTTGAAGATTTGAGAGAAGTAGAGAGGTTGAGAGAAGAATGGTTGGAACACTTAGTGTCCTTTTAGAATTATTAGATATCTTGATTTAGAGAGATTGAGAGAATTAGAGAGATGGAGAGAAGAAAGGTGTGAAGAAATTGGTAGAAGGAGGTTGGTATTTATCGGTAGAGAAGGTGGAAAAGGGTGAAATATGATTTGTTAAAGAATGTGGAAGAGGATTGATGAGATGGAAAGATGATT
>JARYGA010014218.1:0-29420 GCA_030545235.1 Helianthus tuberosus | reverse complement strand
TTCCCGACGTTTGTTTACTCTGAAACAAGGACACTAGAACACAAGTTTGACAACACCACCTATGACAAAGGTGGTTCCAGTTGCTCTATATGTTTGGAGGATTATAAAGCAGTAGATATTGTTCGATTGTTTCCGGATTGTGGTCACTTGTTTCATGTTACATGCATAGATACATGGTTGAAGACTCATGCTACTTGTCCCATGTGTCGGAACTTTGCGGGTATCAATTTAAAACAGTTGACTTAGTCATTATAAATTAGTAAATTCTGCGTGTAGCGTGTTACGGTGTAAGTAAAACGATCATAATTAGAATATTCAAAGAGATTCTGTGTACAATTTATTTATTTATTTATTACTTAGCTTTTATTAGTAAGAACTTCTCCAATGGCAGATTACGGACGGATAGGTGACGCCTATCATCATTGGAGATGGTTGTTAATTGAGCGTTTGTTTGTTTATGTTTTGATTTGCAAACACACTCAAACCTATGATCAGTGGCGAAGCTTGAAAAAAAAAATCGGGGGGTCGGAAGGTAACGGACCTAAAAAAAAAATTTCTATCGCGTAGTTTCAAGGTGTATGTTCGGGTCGGACGTCGGTGATTGGATTCAAACATTAGAAAAGAAGTTATCATTTTATTCTTCCCCATAGCATAATCTAAGAACAAAAAAAGTTAACAAATCACCCTAAATTTTAAACTCTAATTTCTATCTAAATCAAATCACAATAAGACTAAACAAATAAAATTAGACATAGTTACAGAAAGATTCAACAAGTTTAGGGCAAAAATTCGGACCAATTTCACCCTTAATTTCAACCTAAATCAAATAAATTGCAGCCCTAAATTAAACCTAAAGATAAAAAACACATACCTTTAACCTTATGAAGATTGAAGAAGTCGAACAAGAGTACAAGACCACAACAACGAGCAGCGTTTTGGCTTCTATTCTCTAACAAGAAGCTGAAGTCGAATAGTTCTAGAACCTGCATTTTCCCCCCTTCTGCAGTTCTGGGTTGTGGCTTCTGTTCTTCTGGTCGATGGCCCAAAGTAAACGAATTTGGGTTTTTTTTTTTTGGATAGGGTGGGCTTTTAAGTTGGGTTATATAATGATTTGATTTGGGTTATATAATATACATTCTAGTATTCTACCAAATATAATAACTTGGGCTATAATATATGGGCTAATTAAATATTTTATTTGGGCTATATAAATAAAAAAAATTAAAATCAGGTGGTCAAAAACGTATATACCTCAATTTTTTTTATAAAACCGGGATTCGAAAACGTATATACCTACCAAATCCTATACGAAACGTACATATATAACACTACTGACCGAAAAGTTCAGGGGTCGGGCGCCCGTCCCCGCCCCTTAAATCTTGCGCCCCTGCCTATGATGGTGACACACATTCTATACTATCTTAAAAGACAAAGTCGGTGGAAACCCCACCGGCTTTGCCTCCCCCTTTCCCTATACTTTCATGATATTGCAATTTTATCCCTTTACTTTGGTACCTTTAAAGTTTCATAAAATGGTAAATTTAGTCCCTAAATTACTACTCCATTTTACAAATAGTTTGTTTTTGACACCCCAACTTTGTGGTAGTTTCTTTTTCAGCCCCAACTTTGTTATAGTTTCTTCATACCCCAAAACTTTATCAAATTTTATCTTTACCATTTCTTAGCCCTTAAGTTTAGGAAATGCAATTTTTAACCACTTAACTTTTTATGAACTTCGTAAATGCCACTTTGACCCCCTCGAGAGTTTTTGGCTTGACGATATAAATTCGAGTTAGTCGGGTCGCGTATAATACGTTATGATTGTAAGATATAAATTCGATTTACGTTACATTTTGATCCAATCGCAATGCAACTATAGGATACATTGAGTTCAATCGGATATGTCAAAACGTGCGTTTTCATATGGTTAACACATCACATAACGCTTTTGTAACGACTCTCATCAAAAGTCATAATTATTAAATTAATTTGACCAATAGGAAACCTTAATTGAGACACCCGAGTGATTCTGAACAAACCCTGAAATTTTCATAATTTTCAGAATCAGGATTAGGGCCCCTAAAACTCAAGGGGGGATAAACCCTAGTGGACGATTATCCACTTAATTCGTTGTCAAGTAACTGAAATTCGAGTATGTCAACTCAGCTAAGCTAGTCCCAGTCGTGGCTACCCTATAGCCTATTTTGATTCCATACGGACCGCAACACTCTCAACCTTACGGTCCGTATGCTGCCTTACGGACCTCAACATCAGGAAGCTTACGGTCCGTAAGCTAGTCAATTTTGGTGTATAAATAGCAGACATTGGCATTCGAAATCTGGACATTTTACGACGAAAGAATTCTCAATTATACATCGAGTTTTCTGCTGTATACTTCAATTAACACACACATGCACTAAATTGAAGCTGCAATCAGGGTATTAGCACAATCGCTGCTACGATTCATTGTCCGATTGATCTAAATATCCAATGAATGTTTAAGTGCCGCCCACATTAGGGTTATACTTTATCGTTCGTCATTAATTTAACGGATTGTCGTTAATTCGATAGGTAAAGTATTATACTTTATCGTTCGTTGTTAATTCAACGGATCATCGTTAATTCGATGGATGAAGTATTGCACTTTGTCGTTCATTGTGAGAATTTGATCTCGTGAGTTATCGTAAATGCTGGATTGATTACTAACCCCAAATTGTGTGCTTGTTATTGAAATTAGGATAAAAGGCTAATCAGTAGGCTAGGCTCTGCCCGTATAAATCTGCAATGTGAGTCATTCTTCTTTTCTCACAGTTTGTGAGTTATTTTATCAAATATTTTACAATACCTCAAATTATTTTCAAGGTTATAATTACAGGGACTAAGTCGTGGATATCTTGAATTATTGGTTAGTGGGGTATTGTGCACATTACTAATTCTCTCCCAGTTAGGTTCATTGACCTACTCGGGATAATCACTGTTAGGTTCATTGACCTACAGGGATAATCGTCACTATTTAGGTTCATTGATCTAATAGTGGTATGACCATCGTCACCATTGTGACTTGTCACCATTGTGATAGAATGCCAGATAAAAATAAGATAGAAGCCATTGTAATCGCTCTTATGCTGTAATTGATAACTATGCATCATTATGCAAAATAGAATGATTCACTCAGTATTTCCCGCTGACAAAACCTTTTTCAAACATGTTTCAGGTGATCACATATGATCTAGGAAAAGTGTCATATAGCACTACAAGCTAAAGGAAGTGGCTCAGTATAAAATAAAGAAACATGTTTTATGAATATAAAAAGATTTCTTTGTGAAATCAAACTATTGTAAATTACCGGGTTTATCCCGCATTGTGAAATAAAATAATCGGGAAATATTTACATTTTAAAAGATCCTGATGAAAACTTCCGCTGTAAAACTCAATTAAATAAATACCGCAGTATTTTCGGCCGCGGCTCCTGAAACGGGTCAAACCGGGTCATGGGCCGTGACAGAAAAAAGGTGGTATCAGAGCCATTTATTGAGCCACTTATCGAGCCACTGATTTAAGCCAATTAAGTGTTTAGAAAATACTTAATAATTTTTATTAATTACTATTTTGTGATTATATGTTTATTTATCTGACTAATTTTTATATAGTATGGGCAGATTTTTATATGTTAACAATATTGTATTGCTCTATCATCGTTAATCAAAAAACATTATAAATTTACTTGATTATATATGGAATTACCTAATTTACAAATATAGTATTACTATATTGCAGTAAAGAAATTATGTTTGAAGTATACTCTTATTTAAAATTATTGTTTAGTTATTTATTATTAATAATTCTATTATTAATAATAATATATTAATAGTAGTAGTACTAAGATTATTTTTAAATACTAGGGATTTTTATTAAAGGCAGATATTGGATAGCCTAGCTTTAGTTAGGCATGGACTGATCACCTATGCTTAAGCAAGGCAGCACTAACCAATATCCACAATGATAATGACTAGTTAATATATATAAATTAAGTCATCATACTTATTTAGTATATAGATTTTTATATGTTAACTACTGTAATAGTAAATATAAATCTTTAAATATTCTGATTTAAAGTTTAGTATTTTTATTATCTACAATCAAGAAAATTTATAAATAAAACTTAGTATGTTTTAATTTTCAGTAGATTTGGTAGTACGAAATACTATTTAACAAGTTGTTCTATAAAATTTTGTTATGACTTAGTAATTGTGTGTATGTTGCTAAACAGCATGAGTGATTTGTCGGAAGCCCTTCAGAATTTAAATCTCTATCCAGTAAGAATAGAAGTTTCCAGAGATTTTAATAGGTATATTACAGATATAGAAGAACCGATAGAATTTAACGCTTTACCTCTTGAGAAACCTAAATCTAAGAAAATGGAAATTGGGGAAAGCTCTAGGCAAATTGAAGAGTTACCATCTCAAGAAGAACTAGATTTTATAATGGCAACCGATGATACTATTGAACCTGTTAATAAAAATAATTTTATGAACTTAGAACCGTCTATTCCAAATTCTTCAAATCACTGGAATATAGACGAATGGTTGGATAATGAAATACTGTTACAAAACCATCCCTCTAGGCTTTTTCCTAAGTACAATTCAGAACCTTTATCAAATTTACCAATAAGTAATAAGAATAGGACTGAACTCCATCATTTTGACAACATGGATGCTGGGAATAGGATCCAAGAGACTTTGGGACAAATCTCCTGGAAATACGATGAGAAGAAACGCCATTACTAGAATATCATTTGACAAAGGATAGGGGATTATGAAACGGTGGTTGTGTAAATAGTAATAGTAAAATCAGTATGTGTAAAATAAATAATAAAACGGGTATATATAGAAACATGATATAAGGAAATATTAGAAAAGTTACAATTTTGTTTGTATATTTGTTTATGTGATTATGTGCAACTAAATTGTGACATTGGATTATTTCCTTTATACTAATTATGTATCTATAAAATAGATATCAGATGGAAAACGCTAATAATGAACCAGTTAATGAGGGTAATCAATCTGAGCAACAATCGGGGAACCAATATGTGACTAGGCAAGATATAGAAAATATCATTGCTCAAGAGATAGCCAACACTATTCCAGGAATAGTTGCTCAAGGGATAGCCAATGCTATTCCAGCAATCATTGCTGCTGTTAAAAATCCAATTGAACCGCAACAAGTTGTTCCTAGTAAACGCATTTCTGAAGATAATTTCAGTAATAGCATAAATGGAGGTAGTAATCAAGTTAATCATGATAATGAACCACGGCAAGCTCCGCTCCTTAAGAAAAGGAAAGTTGCAACGCCTGGTTGCACTTACAAAGAATTTCTTGCTTGTAAACCCACTGAGTTTGCAGGCAATGAAGGAGCGACTGCGGCACTGCGTTGGTTAGAGAAAACCGAGGCAATAATTGCCATAAGTAAATGTGCTCAGGATGATCAGGTCATGTACGCATCAAACCTTTTCAAAGAAGTAGCGCTAGAATGGTGGAATACGATGTTACAAGCAAAAGGAAGAAGGATGGCGTATGCTATGAACTGGGAAGAATTTAAGAGTCTTGTAGAAAGAAAATTCTGTCCTGAGTATGAAAAGGAACAAATGGCAAATAAGTTTCTAACCCACCGGATGGTAGATGTAGATTGTCGAGGGTATACTACGACATTCTTCGAATATGCTAGAGTGGTACCAACCCTGGCTTCGCCAGAGCCGGTACTTATTTCTCGTTATATTTGGGGATTAATTTCCGAGATCCGTAATATTGTCAAAGCTGCGAAACCTCGTACGATTGATGATGCAGTAGAATTAGCCAATACTATGACTGACGAGCTAGTACGGACAAGAGAAGAAAATAGAAGGAAGGAAGTAGCCCAAAAGATTACCCAAGAATTCAGTTCGGGTAACCATAACCATTTCAAGAAAGGAGGGAATGGGAATTCTTCTACTAGTCCATTTTGCAATTTTTGCAAAAGGAAGCATTTTGGAAGATGCAAAGGATATTGCAAGTTTTGCAAAATTCCGGGGCATCAAGAAGAAGACTGTAGGAGGAAGAAATTTTCAGTTTGTTACAACTGTAGAGAAACTGGACATCTTAGGCCAGATTGTCCAAAACTGAATAAATCATTTGACAATCAAGCCAAACCGTCAGAAGGAGCAAAAAGGAATGCGAGAGCCTTTCAGCTGACTACTCAAGAATCCGAGATGATTCCAGATGTGATAGCCGGTATGTTCTTAGCTTACAACGTTTACATGAAAGTATTATTTGACTTTGGTGCAAACCAAAGTTTTATAAATACTTTACTCTGCCAAACTCTTAACTTACCGTTAATCAGCATTAGATAAATTTCTATATTAGAAACGGCAGATGGGAATTCAGTTAAAATAAATAAGGTTATGCAGAACATAGAAATAAGTTATAAGTTTTCTGCAATCCTATTATCTATGAAATTAGTTGAATTCAATGTTGTGATCATTATCTGTGATCAGAATTTCTTAGAAATTCAATCAACCATCGGAGAAGTAATTATGATTACAGGAGATAAACCATGTAAGCCTATGAAGTTCATATCAGTAATGGAAATTGCTAATTATGAACGAAAGCAAAGGAATAGTATATATGATTTTAGTAATCATTAAATACTAAAGATACAGAATTTAAGGAAATTTCTGTAAATTAGAATACCCAGATGTATTTCCAGAAAATTTATCTGGATTACCATCAGATATTAAGATAGAATTTAAGATTTCTCTAATTCCAGGAATTTTACCGATAAGCCAGGGAACCTTATCGGTTAGCACAATATAGGTTGTTAAGAAAAAGTATGGTTCGATAAGAATGTGTATTGATTATAGGAAATTGAATAAGGTTATAATTAAGAATCAATATCCATTAATTAGCATTAATGATCTATTCGATCAAAATCCAAGGAAATAGATATTTTTCTAAGATCGACATACGTTACGGATATTATCAATTAAAAGTATCAGATGAAGATGTACCTAAGACTGTTTTCAGAACTAGCAATGGTCATTACTAGTTTACAGTCATGCCCTTCGGATTAAAGAATGCAACTGCAGCATTCATGGACATGATAAATTGGGTCTGTAAATTCTATTTGGATAAATTTGTAATTATCTTCATAGATAATATACTTATTTATTACAAAAGTAGAAATAACATTGACAGCACTAGCATGTACTCTTAACTTTGTTAAGAAAAGAAAAGCTTTACGCCAAATTTTCGAAGAATGAATTTTGGCTGCTAGAAGTGCAATTTTAGGTCATATGGTGAATCATGAAGGTATTCACTTAAATCTTGCTAAGATAGCCGTGATTACGAAATGGAAGATTCTGCAATCAGCAATAGAAATTAGGAATTTTGTAGGTTTAGTATTATAGACAGTTTATTAAGGAATTTCCAAAATAGCGATACCATTAACTAAGTTAACCTGTAAAGTATTTAAGTTTGATTAGAGATCTAAACCAAAAGAAGTTTTTAGGATATTGAAACATAAATCCTAACCTTACCAAAAGGAACTGAAGATTTTGAAGTAAAAGGTAATGCTTCAAAGTTAGGATTGGGATATATGTTAATGCAACGCAAAAAGGTAATTGCGTATGCCTCAAGGCAATTGGAAAAGTATGAAGAAAATTTTATCACGTATAATTTAGAAATTAGAGCCATAATTTTTGCTTTAAGATTTGAAGATATTATCTGTATGGAAGTAAGGATACTATCTATACAGATTATAAGAAGTTAGGATATATATATATTTGGGCGAAAAGAATTTGAGGTAAAAGAGATGGATGAAAATCCTAAATAACTACAACTGTGATATTCAGTATCACGAAGGAAAGGATGAAACGGCAAGAGATAGTCATAAGAATTATGCAGATAATAGATAAAAGCCGTTGGAGTTCGAGTTGGAGACAAAATATAATTGAAAGTATCTCCTTGGAAAGGAGTAAGAAAGGAAAACTAATTCCGAAGACATGTAGGATCATTTCCAGTAATTCAACATATTGGATTAGTTGTTTATAGTTTACAACTACCAGGAAGGTTAGTTGGAATACATGATATATTTCATGAATTCAAGAAATGTCTATCAGATGAATTTTTGGTAGTACCTTTCCAAAATATAAAGATAAACAAATAGTGTTAAGTAAAGTAGGATTCAAAGACAGGATCCTAATATACTTGGGAACTGGAATTAAAAGAAAGAGAAAGTATTCTCAATTATTCCAGTAAATCTCGAGGACGAGATTTTTATTAAAGTTGGGGAGAATGTAACGACTCTTATCAAAAGTCATAATTATTAAATTAATTTGACCAATAGGAAACCTTAATTGAGACACCCGAGTGATTCTGAACAAACCCTGAAATTTTCATAATTTTCAGAATCAGGATTAGGGCCCCTAAAACTCAAGGGGGGATAAACCCTAGTGGACGATTATCCACTTAATTCGTTGTCAAGTAACTGAAATTCGAGTATGTCAACTCAGCTAAGCTAGTCCCAGTCGTGGCTACCCTATAGCCTATTTTGATTCCATACGGACCGCAACACTCTCAACCTTACGGTCCGTATGCTGCCTTACTGACCTCAACATCAGGAAGCTTACGGTCCGTAAGCTAGTCAATTTTGGTGTATAAATAGCAGACATTGGCATTCGAAATCTGGACATTTTACGACGAAAGAATTCTCAATTATACATCGAGTTTTCTGCTGTATACTTCAATTAACACACACATGCACTAAATTGAAGCTGCAATCAGGGTATTAGCACAATCGCTGCTACGATTCATTGTCCGATTGATCTAAATATCCAATGAATGTTTAAGTGCCGCCCACATTAGGGTTATACTTTATCGTTCGTCATTAATTTAACGGATTGTCGTTAATTCGATAGGTAAAGTATTATACTTTATCGTTCGTTGTTAATTCAACGGATCATCGTTAATTCGATGGATGAAGTATTGCACTTTGTCGTTCATTGTGAGAATTTGATCTCGTGAGTTATCGTAAATGCTGGATTGATTACTAACCCCAAATTGTGTGCTTGTTATTGAGATTAGGATAAAAGGCTAATCAGTAGGCTAGGATCTGCCCGTATAAATCTGCAATGTGAGTCATTCTTCTTTTCTCACAGTTTGTGAGTTATTTTATCAAATATTTTACAATACCTCAAATTATTTTCAAGGTTATAATTACAGGGACTAAGTCGTGGATATCTTGAATTATTGGTTAGTGGGGTATTGTGCACATTACTAATTCTCTCCCAGTTAGGTTCATTGACCTACTCGGGATAATCACTGTTAGGTTCATTGACCTACAGGGATAATCGTCACTATTTAGGTTCATTGATCTAATAGTGGTATGACCATCGTCACCATTGTGACTTGTCACCATTGTGACAGAATGCCAGATAAAAATAAGATAGAAGCCATTGTAATCGCTCTTATGCTGTAATTGATAACTATGCATCATTATGCAAAATAGAATGATTCACTCAGTATTTCCCGCTGACAAAACCTTTTTCAAACATGTTTCAGGTGATCACATATGATCTAGGAAAAGTGCCATATAGCACTACAAGCTCAAGGAAGTGGCTCAGTATAAAATAAAGAAACATGTTTTATGAATATAAAAAGATTTCTTTGTGAAATCAAACTATTGTAAATTACCGGGTTTATCCCGCATTGTGAAATAAAATAATCGGGAAATATTTACATTTTAAAAGATCCTGATGAAAACTTCCGCTGTAAAACTCAATTAAATAAATACCGCAGTATTTTCGGCCGCGGCTCCTGAAACGGGTCAAACCGGGTCATGGGCCGTGACAGCTTTGACTAATCCGTTCGATATTGCGAAGTACCCACGCCGCAACGCGCGCGAGTCTTATTACTAGTTATAAATATATTTACAGAAAATTGCTAAATTCGTCCCTGAGGTTTTACACAAATTGCTAGATCAGTCCAAAATCAAGATTTGTTGCTAAAACAGTCCAAAATAAAGATTTGTTTTGCTAATACAGTCCAAAAAACAAACACAGTTAAATATAGCAGTTGGACTGTTTTAGCAACAAATCTTGATTTTTGGACTGATTTAGCAATTTTCTCTATTATTATTAAAAACTTCATATTTTTATGAAATAAATTGTATATATTATAAAATGTAAAATTTTTATAAGTATTATTAAATGTCAAAAAAAATTTATAAAACGAATTGTATATATTATAATACACGGGTTAGATCTTGTACTCCGCTACGTGTGTTGTAGGCCACCCCTAAAAATAAATCTTCTTTATAAAGAAAAAGTAGCACAAGTTAATTGTGCATGACGCATGTGGATGGTATATTGTGGCTTAAATACACCATTCATCATCATATTTCTTATGACATACATATATTGGATAGCAAATTTTTCCATGTTTCCATGAACCTTCCAGGTGGCCTACGAAATGTTGGATAGCAAATTTTTCACTAAAGTAAAAAACCATTAATTTAGGTGGAATGCATTTTTTACCACAAAATATTACCTCATGCCATCATGGTAATTTTGACTTTTTTAACAGTGATGTAAACCTAAGTTGGTTTTTTAAAAGTTCTAGTAATTTCTTCAAATAATATAAATGATTTTTTATTTGTTAGTTATTTTTTTTCATCTAATTGTATTATCGTTATGTCATCTTAAACTTTAATTATGATACATATAATGCATTTCGAATTTATTAAGTTTTTTTTTGGTAATTAATATGATATTAATACACCATAATGAAATTTTAACAAAAAAAAACTATTCATTTTTTCAACATCATAAGAATTTTTTTTAACGGCCAACAAATCAATCACGAGCACTCTCGAGGCACCTACTGGACAAACGGAGTACTCCGAGGGTAACCCATGTCGTCCACCAACAATTCCGGGGAAAACCCGGTAACCCACCCGCCCGTAGGCACGACGGTAAAAATTACCTAATAAAAAAAAACTTTATTATAATATATACAATTCGTTTTATAAAAAAATTGACATTTAGTAATACTTATAAAAATTTTACATTTTATAATATATACAATTTATTTCATAAAAATATGAAGTTTTTAATAATAATAGAGAAAATTGCTAAATCAGTCCAAAAATCAAGATTTGTTGCTAAAACAGTCCAACTGCTATATTTAACTGCGTTTGTTTTTTGGACTGTATTAGCAAAACAAATCTTGATTTTGGACTGTTTTAGCAGCAAATCTTGATTTTGAACTGATTTAGCAATTTGTGTAAAATCTCAGGGACGAATTTAGCAATTTTCTCATATATTTATAACTTTTTTTAAAAAGGTGTTTGAAAGTGAAGGAAATTTGTGTATTTTAAATACGTTGGAAATCTGAAGTGTCACATTTGGATGCATTTGAAATTGGATGAATTGAAGATGCTCTTTGTTATGGAAGATGTTTTTTAACAGAGTAAACTTTCAACAAATGAGACATTGGTATGCATATTTTTCACCGAATGAGTTTGGTCACAAGTATTATTCACCAAATAACTGTATTTTTGTGTTGAAGGAGAATCCGTGTTGTGATCATGGCCCGTCCACCTCATAGGCGTAAATTTGACCTATTGACTATTGTGCTTGAAAATGTCATTTGTAATTTTTAATTTGTTGAAAAAGTCAATATTTACTAGAAATTGAATTCAACCAATTTTCATTTTGATAATTTTGTTGGTAACTTATCTATCGTGGTAACAAAAGTTGGAGCATTAATTAGAAGGGGATAAGTGCAATATGATCGATATTGATTGGGCTGTAAACGAACCGAACGTTCAGCGAACAGTTCGTGAATCGTTCTGCGGGAAGTCTGTTTATGTTCGTTCGATTAGCTTAATGAACGAATACGAACAAAAAAAATTGTTCGGTTAGCTTAGCGAACGAACACGAATAAATGTCTCGTTCATTTGATTGCGTTTGGTGATATGTTCGTTCATATTCTTTCGTGTTCGTTTGATTATATTAAAAAAACAACAACAACAACAATAATAATAAACCTTTTATCTAAACGTATTAAAAACTTGAAACCCTATTTTTTCTAAGTTAGCTAAAATTTAAACATTCAAAACATTTTTTTGGGATAATTATGTCTGATTAGTTAAACTTAATTCATCGTTTGGTAGTTGTAGTAGACTTCTGGTGTTTTGATTTATCATTTGATGGGTGTATTTAACTACTTATGTCCAATGTATAAGGTTAACAATATCTTTATTTTTTATTTTCAAGCTTAATGTTCATTTACTTCGTTTTATATTCGTCTAGGTTTGTTTGTGTCTGAGATCAGTGTTCATGAACTGTTCATGAACAACTGAATTTTCTTAACGAACGAACACGAACTTATGTTCGTGTTCGTTCGATTCGATTACAGACCTAGATATTGAGTGTTTGAAAGGCTTTCATAATAACTAGTTTTCATCTTTGTGCCTTGTTAGTTTTAACTATACATTTTTTGGGCAATCATTTTGTTTGATTCAAACTGTTTTAAATTTATTTAATTCGTGTTCGCTATCATGTATATTCAAAACAGCTAATTGGAATATACCTTTCACAAAACCAACGAGATATCGACGCTTAATTATCATTGCCTATTATTTATGGGTAGTTTGTTTTTCATTAATCTCTCACTATACGTAGTATGGGGCGTCACCCTCATGCCACCTCAGAAATAGAACAATAACGTCTTCATGACCATACCACCGGCACCATCATAGGGGGCGGTATGTGGTTGGAATAGCAAACAATAGCCAGATGTCTGTGGTGAAGAAAATGAGGCTTTACCCATACGTTTGTCTTATTGACCGGACATTTTTAAATTGGTGTTTTATTTTAACTTTTTTCATTGTTTTTAGATGAAAAAAGCATTTGTACATTTGTAATCAGACAAATAAAAAACTTGTGCTCAATGGTTGTTTATACTTAAATGATGCAAGAACAAATAAATGAACATGGGTAAAAATGACATACCTGACTTTCCAACCTAAATTTCTTCATATGAACCTTGATTTTGACTTTAGCTGTTTCCCTCAAATTCATGATTTTAGTTGATTATGTTTTGATTCTAAGTCGTCCGTAGTGGGGTGGCAACCCAAGCCAACTCACCATTTTAATATCGCCAAACCAAAGCGGCATGGGTGCCAACGGCAGTGAGCCCTTTTAGGTGGTGCTATATGTTAACGAGTTGGGGGGGATTGGGGTGTGGTGGGGCCACACTTTTCTCCAACCAATCAATCAAACCACCCAACTCACATGTGTATAACAAAAAAAAATTATGTTTTTAATTAAACCAATACGCTCTTGTGATGTTATTGTTAAGTTAGACGTGAATCAACAGCATTTTCACTTTAAAAAAATTAAGAACAACAGTAAATTTTTACTTTTTAATTATTTTAGTATACATAGTCAGTCTATTAAACGTAAATCAATGACCTTAATTAATTCAAGTCTGTCAATCATATCATCTCAATTTTAATTTCTTAAGATTTTAAAATATCTACATAATAGAAAAAGTCAAATAATTATTCATAGAAAAAGTCTTTACTCCGGCTCGACCGTTACCTTTACCAGCAATCATCATCCAAAGTATACACAAATAACCACATCCAACGGTCCAAAATCATCTCCAATCCAGCTAACGGTGGACCTCGTCTCACCCTATCCCCACAAAATTTAAAAAATACACCCCCGTAAACTTTATAGCCGTTGAGCCGATAAAACAGCCAAAAACAACCTTAACATTCTACATTTGATCATAATCCTCATTTGATTCATCAAGAAATTATATGTTTTTGACCAATATATACATACAGTTTTTGTATATATAGGTCAGGAAGAAGAATAATAAGAACATGAATGGTGTGAAGGGGAAGTTCTTGAAGAAACTGAAGACGATTAAGACGGTCGGGTACTTGCAACCCGATCGAATTCTCCATGGCGATGCAGCCGGTGTGCTTATGGATAAATTCTTTGCGAAGTCGAGCGATAAATCTGAAAAAGAATTAATGCAGATTGAAAACAAGAGAAGTGTTTTAGAGCAAGAATATGAAGTTATTGATGTGTTGGAGCTCATGAAGGATCTTGAAGATGAAGATGTTCGAGTTCGACCCGTGAGTGATTCGGGTTATGTTGAAGAGGATAAAGAAAATGTTCGACCCGTGAGTGACCCGGGTGTGAAGCCGAAGGCGGGGAATGGGAACTCAAAAAGTTTCGGTGCTACTCCGTTGTCGAAAACTGACATCTCGTCTTTTCGGCCGCCGGATTTGGATTCCGACACGCTTTTTGACCCGAATCTTTTGGCGGCTTTTCGACAGGCGGTTGAGGAGGTTAAAGCTCAAGAAGAAAAGAGGCGAAATCGAGTTTTACGGAACATTGAAGACGAGTTAGATCACGATCAAGATCATAACCCGGATGGCGAACGGCCGTTAAAAACGCTGAAATTGGAAGAAATCGATAACCCCCTTTTGGATTTTGAGAAAATCTGTCCGCCTGGAGGGAGCGATTCGGTGATCTTTTATACAACAGGACTCAGAAGCATCCGAAAAACATTCGAAGATTGCTCTAGTATTCGATTCCTACTCGAGAGTTTTAAGGTATTATATCACGAACGAGATCTATCGATGCACCTGGATTTCCGAGATGAACTATTTTGGATACTGGTTGGAAAGACGGTCCCGCCGAGGTTGTTTATCAAGGGGAGGTACATCGGAGGAGCAGAGGAAGTGTTGCGATTGCACGAACAAGGGAAGTTCCGCCCACTTTTGGCTGGAATTCCGTTAAACACATCGGATGGGCCCTGTGAGGGGTGTGCTGGAGTTCGATTTGTGATGTGCGTAAGTTGCGATGGGAGTCGAAAGGTGGATTCGGGTGACGGATTGTTGCGCGAGAAGTGTATGAAATGTAACGAAAATGGTTTGATCATATGTCCCGTTTGCTGTTGAAATACTTTTGGTTACTTGTATTGAGTGTGTTTTCATTGTTAACTATTCTTTTATTAATTTCAATTGGACTGTTAGATAATACTTATATAGATTTATATGAGTATTAGACACTTACATTTACATATTAGATGTTAGGCTAATAGCCATTGCTGCTTAAACCGAAGAGCAGCTAGTGTGGTGAAACTCGATTTGAAGCCGATGATGAACTACGGTAGTCGATGATGCCATCAACCCTTTTCTCAGATCGGCCTGCAATTCCCTTATCGGGATCGCAGACAAAAAGCTCTTAATATACTCCTTACACGACTCTTTCCCTTTGCACACAATCTCATTCTTATTACTTACAACTGCCGAGGAGGTCTCGACGCTTTGACTCTCGTTGACTTTCTCAGCGTCCGGTTTCTCATTTGACTTTTTAGTATCTACCGGTAGTCTCTCAATTACAGATTCTTTGTCGAACTTCAACATGTAAGCCTGATCGCATCCCTCATAAAGCCTCTCTCCCAACGTGTCAATAATATAATATGCATCGCGTTCGACTTTCAACACAAAAAAATGGTCGTTCCAGCTTACAATGTAAACCAACGGGTTCATGCTGTCAGTGTAAGTTGACCCAATTTTAGTGATTTCGTCCCATATGCTATCAAATGACATAGCACCGTCAAGAAAATGAAGATCGATCTCTTTAATCTCTTCGGGTTGAAAGAATCCGATGAATGATTTTTCAGGGACTACAGCGAGATTTCGGATCTTCGCTTGAAGGACCGTTTCTAAGTCAAAATGTTTATCTGGAAACCGTTCCATATAAACTTCATTTCCGCAAAGATTTCTCCATTCTAATGAACCGTCTCGGATTAAGCTATCGAGTTGTGACTTGATTGGCATTTCGTTCAAGTTGTTTTGGAACCAGTCAGCTATAACTGCGACTAAAGCGGTGCATGCACTCTCACCAGCGGCTCGTTCACTTCTTTGGTCAATTGAAGCAAAGAAAACTTGGGCCTCAAGTTTCATGTGCCCATCTCTGCTTATCACTTCTTTCTTCTCCCAGCTACCTACCGCAAACTTATCGTCTCCAAATTCGGAGATTGAAGATCGGTTTGTATTCGTGTCCACGTCACTTTTACGCTGCAGCCACGTTTATAACCAAAAGTCAAATAAAATGCCATTTTCGCATTTGGATCCAAAAGGGTAATTCGGCCATTTTCACTTTATGTACAAGCATTTAGAATAATGTACAAGACCGAATTGCCCTTTAAGTTGACAAAAAGACGAAAATACCCCTGGGAGTTAACGAGCCGGATGAAAATGGCAAGATTTCAAACCTTTTACTCTATATTTATTAATTTAAAGATAACCTTATATCAAGATTTGGTGAAAAAGACTACCTCATCGGAAGAACTCAGCATCCTGCGATCAAAATCGATATCGTCCCCGCCTTCTTCTCCAGAATCTTTTTTCAAAAGCGGTTCGCCTCTGATCTTCGGAGATCTAAAACTCAACTTTCGTTTCCTCCACGGGAAGATGCTTCGTTTCGGGATTTGTGCTTCTAAAGCATCGATAATAGATTCATTGGAATACTCGGTTTCTTCTTTATAATTCCGGTAGTATATCCAATCTTCATCTTCACTAGAACTCGAATTAAAGTAAGATAACCCTCCAGCATGATTTGCGTAAGCGAGAGTTCCATAACTGAAAGATTTTCTAACAATAGAGTCTTCATCTTTGACTTCCTCTGAGTCAACTTCATCTGTTTCAAGTGATTCGGTGTCAAATGGGTAGTCGGCATCGTAACCTCTGACCGAGCTTTTTCCATCGCTACATTCTTCTTCATGACATGCTTTTTTAGCTCGATTAACTGATATAGCCCTGAAGATTTTGACTTTCTGAAGACCAGCTTTAAGGCCCGAGGGCTCATCTTGCATATTACCCGTTGATAACGGAAGCGGTATAATAGATCTTTGTGCTTGTTCGGTAGTCTCGTGTGCAATTCTCAGCTCTTGCAGGCTCAAAGATATCTGCATATTAAATGAAAAATGGACTTAATACATGAAACTTAGTACAAGCTAATGATCAAAAGGTATAGAGTAAAATGTCATTTCGTCCCTGGGGTTTGGTCAGTTTTGCGATTTTCGTCCAAAGGTTTGTTTTTCCACATCTGGATCTAAAAGGTTTGCAATCTTGCCATTTTCATCCGGCTCGCTAACTCCATCCATTTTTCTCCGTTAAGGCAGGAGTATTTTCGTCTTTTTTAACTTAAATGGCAGTTCGGTCTTTTTCACTTTATGTACAAGCATTAAGCATAATGTACAAGAATTCAAAAAAGACGAAAATATACTTAAGTTAACAAAAAAGACGAAAAATACCCCTGCCTTAACGGAGTAAAATGGATGGAGTTAACAAGCCGGTGGAAAATGGCAAAATTTCAAACCTACTGGATCCAAATGCGGAAACACAAACCTTTGGACGAAAGTCTCAAAACTGGCCAAACCTCAAGGGCGAAAATGACATTTTACTCAAAGGTATATTTAAGGGACTTACACAAAGTATCGGTCCAGATTCTGTGATGCCACCAGGAGCTGAAAGAGGAATGCTTATATCGGTCCCATTTTGCTCAGAAGATGAAGCAAATTTTGCAAGGTTTAATGATCCAGTTGCAACAGCACAATACCTCTTTTTTGGTTCTTGATTTGATCCCTGAATGAAAACAAATTATTAGTATGTAGAGGTGCACAAACCGGTTATTTTCTCTAATCGCTTCAGTTAACCTAACCGCGGGTTGTTTTCTCATTTTTGCTTTAAACGGTTATTGCTTTAACCGGTTATTACTTTAACTAGTTCGGTTATTCACTTTAACCGATTCGGTTAATAACCAGTTTATTTTCGGTTAATTAACCGGTTTTTTCAGTTTTTTTTTCCCGTTTTTTTCCCCGTTAACCGGTACATAAGTTAATAACCGGTTATTTCTAAAAATTCCCTAACCGATTACTAACCTAAGGTTAAAAATAACCACTAATCGGATCGGCTACTCCTCAATCAGTTACAGTTTCGGTTAATAACCAGTTAAGGTTATTTAACTAGTTATTTTGTGCACCTCTAAGTATGCCACTATGCCTACACATAAAAAAAACAAGTGGGCTTTGGCCCAAAGGTATCAGTGGTTCTATATGACCCAGCCCATTAAGTTGTACGTCCAAATCTCTTTAGAGATATTTATTTAAAAAAAATACCTTTAAGACAAAAGAAGAGCAAAGGAAGCTTCTTTCTGTAGAGAAACATGATAAAAGTTATTGGGGCAGGTTGCTTACTATACCCATGAGGTAAGGTATTCCTATATTCCAAGTCAACTTTGGTAGGAACTAGGAAGAGTACAATATTATCAAAAATACCTTTTAACACATAAAATTCTAAATCCCTCTTTATCTAATCTTATTATCTAAAGATAAGTTTTTTAAAGCAATAATCATTCCTGTTCATCGTGGCTTTGTAGGAACGGCCCGTTAGAAGATCGATATAAATAATCATCTCTTTAAATCGGTATAATACTTAAAAGCTACCATCTTTAATTGACAAAAGCTTGTGTTCAATATTGGAAAGCTCGTGGTGCAACTTTTTCGTTCTTTAATCTAATCAAACCACTAAAAGCATGATACGTGTAGTACTTTCGATCCTAAAGCATGGAGATTAATTGATTATTGATCATTATCATCAAGTGATCATATCATACCAGTAATATTATATCAAGAATATTCAAGATCAAAGGTGGTGTGTGAACTCTATATGATCTTGTTATGATCACATGTGGTCCTTAAAGTCTAAAACTTGACTTCTTTATTATCTTGTTATTATATCTGCACATATTTCTGGTTATTTTCTTTGGGGATAAAACAAGGAATATGCTGGCATACGGCTTTCGGTTAAGCGATCCTCCAAGACTCCAATCGAACATAAATATTTGTTAAATATGTAGAAAACTTTAAGATCCTATGATTTTCATACATAATCAAACATAAAACAGTTAAATTTCAAAACTTTCTTCATTAAAAGTAATAAATTTATCAATCTCATAATAAAACTTTGGTTGAGGACTTACGTCGAACACCATGAATGCAACATCCCACCGATGAAAACCGCCATCTTTTAACCCGAACAAACTACAAACACTAACAAACTCTTCATTCCACTCAACAACCCCATCATCTTTCCAACACCCACCTTTCGTAACATTCCTCCTAACACTTCTCCGCTTAAAACTCAACGGATTATTCGGCTTATTACACCCTTTCCACACAACTTCAACAGCCAATTTCGAAACATCTTGACCACCACCATCTGCAGCTGCAGTTGCAGAATCTTGAAGGTGCCGGATGATGATCTTGACTTTGAATTTGTTGGATGATTGTGGTGGCCATGGCCTCCATTTCATCATACCCACTACCATTTTGTTGGAGTTTTGATGTGTGTAAACTTCTGTTTTTGTGTTAAACTGAATTTGGTAATTAGGTAAGGGGAAATGAAAGATTTTTGAAAAGCAGTTAGAGAGGGAGAGAGAGAGATGAAGGTGATTTTAGAGGGAGAGATTCTTATAGGTATATCCGTATATGTATATGTTTTGTGTGTGTGTGTGTGAAAGAAAGACGGCAAGAAGGGGGCCGGCAGTATCGAATAGTCGCAAACAACACATCTGAACAATGACGTCTTGAGCTTTGAGATATAAATGTTTGTTTTATAAAGTAGTGGAATGTTTTGCTACTTATAAGGTTGTGTGTATTCAGGGGAGGCTTAGATGGCGTGTGGGGAGGACTTCTGCCCAGAGTCTGTGAGGCTAGAGGATATGGGGTTCGCCCCTTTTTTTCTGGGACCATCCTCCATACCCTCTAGTTTTGTGGGATGGACCATCCTTGGGATGACTATGATGTGGCGCATACGTGGCGGATTATCCTCCCTTGGAGGACCATCACCACACCCTCTAGCCTGAGGTTCCTGTAAAAAGGACCTTTTTCGTGAGAAGTGTGAGAAGGCATAGAAATTGACATGTAGGCATCATGTTTTGGACTTAGTCATGATGTTTTGAATTGTTTTGGCAAGAAAAATACCAAACATAACAATTTAAAACACAATACAACATATTATGGGCGTGAAATTTAAAACACACTGCTTAACACTTAAAACACACTACTTAACGTTCTTGGCATGGTGTTTTATGTTTTAAGCCTAGAATCCATTGCATTGTGTCTTAAATTGTTATGTTTGGTGTTTTTCTTACCAAAACAACCCAAAAACATTACACCCAAGTGCAAACCATGATTCCTACATGTCAATTCTTATGCGTTCTCACACTTCTCACGAAAAATATCATTTTTACAGGATCCTAAGACTATATATATATGTGTGTGTGTTAATTTTTTAAAAATAGTAAACTCATACCAATTTCAAGTAAGGCTCATTTACAAATCATTTTTTTATGGTTTAGACTTTAGAATTTAGCCCACTAAGTTAATTAAGCCCATTACTAATTGAAAACGAAGTCTTAGATAATATAAATTGTGAAGAGTTGATCCACAAATTTGCTATGAAAAATGCAAGGGGGGCTGAACGAATCATTGGTTAACTATTAGTCTTTTTGTTATTATGGTATGTAATGTAACTCATTCGAATATTATAATTTTCTCAATTTCGTAATTGCATTGTTTATTGAATACTACGATTTTGTTATTTTCGTAATTGCATTGTTTATCGTTAAGGCATAAGGGCACATTTTTCGAGTTCGAACAGGCTACATGAATTCTCAGAGATGCTACTGTGTGTATTTCTACTTATAATACGGTTTTTTTT
Source organism: Helianthus tuberosus (assembly GCA_030545235.1). Lineage (NCBI taxonomy): Eukaryota > Viridiplantae > Streptophyta > Magnoliopsida > Asterales > Asteraceae > Helianthus > Helianthus tuberosus. The sequence continues at coordinate 8,567 of JARYGA010014218.1, read as the reverse complement.
TTAAGAAAATATTGAGATGTAAATTCAAGTAGAAACATCCCATGGACATACTTGAAATTTTATAAGACCTTGTATAAAAAGAAGTTATAAGAGGAAAATAAAATATGTCTAAAACTAGTTATAATAACAAAGGAACAAAATAATGAAAAGTTTTGAAAAAAAAACTATTATTTCTATTGTATACTATCCACTCTAAATACTATATGTATAATTATACAAAAAAAACCTTCATATACGTACAACTGAAGTAGTATATTACATTGTATTATGTATTATTACTATTATCATGAATCTTTGCCAATATTATACATAAAATATCAGAAGAAAAATGTCATACACAATAAAATTATGTTACAAGTATACGTGATGAAAACGGTTCTAATTTCTAAGTGAGGTATCCAATTGAAAAAAAGTAACGCATGTGGAACTAAAACTTTTCAAACTGAAAGTGTACGATATAAATGCTACATTTATATATCTTTTTTCTTATTTTACTATTGATAATCACTGTATTTTCTTCTACTCTGCGAGTTGCATCACCACCTCTCCCTCTCCTCTCCTCTCCTCTTCTCCTCGTATATAGTTTATTTTAGGTTTTCTTCTTCTCCATCTTCCAAATAATATACAAACGTATGTATTCTTCATGTCTAAGAGAAAATTCAAAATTATACTTTTTTTATCGCGAACCATCACAAGTTCATAACAAGGAGTGTAGAGGTTGTAACCTTATAGAAGATGAGATGAATTAGAGGACATGGAAATAGAAGAGTCAACGTATAGAGAAATAAAAGGGTGGAGGACCATCCCATAAACGAACGTGTTGGCACTAGTGGTGTAGAAGGGTAGAGGATACTCTTTAGGGGAGTGAAAGATATGAAGTTTGGATGTTACAAACATAAGAAAGATTAAATATTTTTGGGCCACTTAAGTCAAATTTTGTAAATTCTTTTGAATTCAAACTTTTCACTCAAATAGGGAACGAATCTTCTTTGATTGAAGAGACGCTAAGGGTGTGTTTGGTTCACATAACGTTTTTGAATTGAAATTTGAATTGGAATTATAATTTGAAGGAATCGGATTTAAAATTTGAAATTTTTAATTGGATTTGTAATTTAAAATTTTCAATTGGAATTGGAAATTGATGGAATTGGAATCTCAATTTCATTTTTGATGTGTTTGGTTGACAAATGAATTGGAATCTATCACCCCGGCACCCACCACCCCCGGTACGGGTCAAATCGGTTCGGCTCCAAACGGTTCGCGTCAAAACGGTACGAGTTGAAATGTTGCGGGTCGAAACGGTCGAAGATTCCAATGAATTTGATTTAATTCCTTCACATTAAAAAGGATTTTGAATTCCTTTAGCTGAAGGAACTTGAAGGAATTCATGCCCAATTTCAATTCCAAATCTCTTGTCAATCAAACACATTAAGATTGGAATTGAGATTCCAATTCCAATAAATATTGTGAACCAAACATTTTAAGAGATGGAATTCAGATTCCAATTCCCTTAAATTCCATGGAATTTAAGTTTTTTTTCTAATAAATTATATGAATCAAATACTCTATTTCAATGAAAAAAATTGAGATGATTTAAGAATTTATTAAAGTGTCACATTCAATGATTTATTTTTCCATGTTATAGGTTTCCAACATAGAAAGTCTTATCTGGAATTATATAAAAGTACATTTTTCTTTTTCTGAAAGGATTTATTTTCAAAGTTATCTAAAGCGATCACTAAAGACTATTGGTGGGGTTATGATTCTAGAACTGTATAATTAGTTCTCATCTTATACATGTATTTAAAAAAAATTAAGGCGTGCTAAATAAAAGCAATTAGCATGACATTTTCTAACTTGTTTATAACATATTAAACATGCTTAATAAAGAGTAAATTAGGTAATTTTAGTATACTTCTATATTTTATTTAAAATTTATTAAAATTAAGAGACCAAACTTTATCATTTCTTCTTCTTAATACGTAAAATATATAAAAAAAAAAGTTATAGACACGAGATATAAAGTTGTTAAACAAGTTGTTTCACGTTTGATGTGTGTGTTAATCATGTCGCCTCCGGCCTGTTTAACATGACTAGACCTGTTTTGACATCCCTAGCAATTAGTATCATTATATTTTTTTTTATCAAAAGTCAAAATAACTAAATGAATCCTAGAGATGATGCACATAGCACTATAAACAACCCGTATGTTAAGCAAATCATTCGGTGGGAAGTTCGTTTACATTCTTTCGTTAGATAAATGAATGAACATGAAAAAGAAATTTCGTTCAATTAGTTAAATGAAAGAACATGAACAAAGGTCACATTCGTTTGATTGTATTCGTGAATATTTGGTAAGATGTTTGTTTATGTTAGTTTACGTTTGTGCATGGTTGTTTATTTAGTTGTTTATTACCCTAATATTTAAACTAGAAACCCTAGTCATTTGGTGCTTGTATCTCGTTAAAAATTTAGTCATTTAAGACTTAGACCTTTGAAACGTTAATTTTGGATAAATTATGTTTATACTTGATATTTCTAACTTGTGCCTTTGTTTCGGGTAACTTATGTTTATATTTATTATCTCAAGTGCTTAACAAGTTGATTATGTCTAATGTTGTATATGTTCGTTTGTGTTTATGAGCCGTTTGTGAACAATTACAATACCTTAATGAACGAATACGAACATGTTTTTTTGTTCAGTCATGTGTTCGTAAACAAGTTTAATGCTAAACGAACCAACATGAACAAGACTTCGTTCAGCTTGGTTCGCTTCGTTTACAACCATACACATGTCAACATTAATTAATAACGTAAAAAAAGTTTCATAAGTAAAATTATATATGTGTGTGTATGTATTTGTATTTGCTGATGAATTAACTCTTAAACTTGTTTATTTTGTGGTTTCCATTTATATACCATAGCCACAGAGTTGGCTTTAACATCAAGGCAATACTATTTTCCATCCCATATGTTGGCTCTAATATCTTTCCTAAGTTTTTAGTGACCTAAAATTGTTGGTTCTTTAGGTCAAATTTGATCCATAAATCAATAATTAGTGACCCCACTGGATTATGCTTAGGGTTGTTTCAATAATGACACATGGTTTTTTTTCCTAATAATTAATTGGATGGTGACTCATTCATTGCAGTCTTTATCACATTCTACATACAAGACATATGTTATGGTTTATAACTACAATAGTCCAAAAGAGTAGCCTAACATTTAATTTTTTTAATACTTAATTGTGTTCAGCTTCAAATGAGTTAGAAAATTAGTAAGGGGTTGTTGTATAGAAAATGAGTTAGAAAATTAGCAAGGGGTTGTTGTATAGCAAATGAGTTAGAAAATTAGTAAGGGGTTGTTGTATAATGTGAACACACAAATATAAATAACAAATTTGTTATATAGGTCTAAAGGGCATGTGATCAAGGCTGCAATAATTCTTGGCCTTCTAAGGTATGTAGTGTGCCCATTATAAGGTTGCCGATTCAATATTCATATTGTTTTTTTGTTAGTATTAAATCTGCATTTTCTTTAATCATGTGTGATTGAAATGTGTCCCGCCCAATAATGTTAATGATTTGTGTAACATTTGGTTTTTCATACCATCAATATTATATGTTTTACACATGAGTAGCTTACGAATTTTTGGGTTACATACGTGAAGACTTTCCATGATGTCACATATCCCAATATCACTCCCACTTAAGCACATTTAACTGTAGAGTTCTCCTCTCATCAACAATCATTGCACCCAAAACGTACTGGTGATATAAGAGACAAGTCATGTCTTTTGAACACATCTCTCATGTTGACGCCCAATATAGGATTTACCTATGATGTTTCATACAACTCCCCCCCCCCCCCCCCCCCTCTTTACAGACTCATCGTCTATGATGAGTTTTGCCCCACCATCCTAATCATGTATATGAGATTTGAAGGTGTCCTCCCAAACATCCCACTCTAATTGAGAAGTAAAAGCTCGTAACTTTCATTTATGTCGTTTTAAACCAACTTACAACATTATAAGTGGGATATGAACTAGTGAGTTGTTCAGCGGGGGAAAACGAATTTACTTTCATTAGAATGGGATTGTCATTAGAAACGAAAGTGAAATTTAATAAATTATAAAAGTCATTGGTCATATTGTTGGTATTATTTACTATCGACCAATAAGTTATTCTTTAAAACATTAAAATCTAATTTTCCAAACCCCATCTTAGATTCAAACTAACTTAATGTATTGTTAATACGAGTTCTCTGTAACATTTTATTTCTTTGAATGAAGTCTCGCGTTCATAGTAACGATAATAATTTGAATTTAAAATTAGCAATATCTTGTTCCAAATGTCCTTACTTAGTCACTTTGTTCTTACAAAATGATTAATAAAAAAATCAAAATAATAAAACCTTTCCATGTTTTCCGGTTGGAAGATACGTAAATTAGACTTCGATCTTACAAGACAAGTGTTATAATTAAAGAAAATATATAATATTTAATGTGAATAAAACAAAGGTGTGAAATAGAATAGAGGGTGGTTGATGTACATATCAAAGAAAAACAATAATAAATAATCAGTCTAGTTTTGATATTTACAACTCATCAAAATTGAAACTATTGAAAATGATAAATACACTTTTTCAATAGTATTATCGTGACTTTTTTGTTTATATTCAAAACACTAATTTTATATTGGTATTCACACTTTAGCTTTTATTCAAGGGGTAGAATTGAAATTTAACAAATAAAATTTATTTCTTTAATATAATATAATTTTAATTTGTCATATCATTTAAGGTAAAAGAAGACATATTCATCGATTGTCTTTATCATTTAAGGCAAAAGACGACATATTCATCGATAACTAATCAAATGTGTTATTTTAATGAGGAGTCACATCGTTATATTTGGTATGTCATTGTAGTTTTTTTTATATTTATTATTTAATGAAGGAGATCTATGTTTTTGTTGTTCTTGTAATACAAATGGTCTGGTCTATTCGCACATGCCCTTGGTCTATTTGCACACTCAAAGCGTCCCGCTATGGCCAAAGTGGGGCGCTTTGGTTTAAAGTCAACAGACAAGGACTGACAGGTTCAGTCCTTGTCTGTTGCTTTACATCAAAGCGTCCCGCTATAGCCTAAGCTCGGCGCTTTGGTTTTTTTTTTTTTTTCCAAAGCGCCCCGCTTTGTTTTTTTTACATTTTGGGTCTAAAATACCATTTTATTGCAAATTTATTTTTTTTTTGTTTTGCCGTCAATTACATGCATCTATTTATTAAACTATTATATTCCCCATGCAACCTACTAAGTAGGTTTTGAAGTGTTGACCAAGATCACCTCCCATCAAAAGCATGTACTCATTTTTTTCTTCTCTGGTAGTCTACGAAAAAGAGTCACATATGACAAATCTTGTCTATGATAATTATCCAAATACACACTCCTCTATACATATTCATAATATTTAATTACAAACAACTTTTAACACTTTTTTTACCCTACAACTTATAGAGTGCAGAATTATGATTTGGTTGAACTACCCCATTCTGTCTGTCTGAAGTCTTTAGTTGGGATGAAATTGGTAATTGGTTTCCAAACCCATGTTCATATTCACTCATATTTTAGTATTTGTTTATTGGGTTAGAATTCAGCTTGTCAATATTTAAAGTCTTGGAGATAAGGCTAGAGGGTTCCTACCCGGTTCCACATTTTATAAATAAAATCGGATCCAACCCGAAACCGATTCCTCCGTAACCATTTCAGAACCGGTGTATTAAAGTCTTGATTATGTTACCGTTGGAATCGATTTCTTGCCGTTGCACGCCATTTGATCTTTGAAAATAATCAAATATGGATTTAAAGAGATTATGGACTTATTTTTACATAATAAAGTTTCAAAATCGTATTACAACATAATAAAGTAACAAGTTTCAAAATCATTTTTTTTTTATTGAGTTTGAAATTAATACTTTTGTAATTTTTTTTTTATTTTTTTATTTTTTATATTTGAACTATTTTGATCCTCTTACTTTTGACTTTTTTTTATTGAGTTTGAAATTAATACTTTTATAATTTTTTTTTTATTTTTTTATTTTTTATATTTGAACTATTTTGATCCTCTTACTTTTGACAGTAAGAAAGAGTAAAAAGGTATGCAAAAATGCTATTGCTAGTCTTAGGAGTCTAAACATGTAGAGTAGGTCTTTGCATATGGAGTGTCGAGGTGGTTCTATGGAGTGTAGAGGTGGTTCACCAAGTCAAAAGTGTTGTCATTTCTTTTGTTGGAACCATGCTCCTTCGACAAAAAAGAGGACAAGTGATAGGACTTGCAAAATGATGGTTTTAACTTGCTTGGTGTGGTTCCCAAACAATATACATCATTATACTACAATTAATGAAAAAATACGTCATGTACATGTACGGTAGGCGACTGATACACATAACACTACTTATAGGAGTACTTGTGCTTTCAAACCAAAATGATACGATATAATGGAATACGACATCACACGTAACCGATTTGATCCGGAACTTGCAGTATAGTCCATATATATTAAAAAATGATGTATAATGGAAAAAGCGTAAAATTTATACTATTATCGACGCGTTTGTGAATTAAAAACAATATTAAAAAAATTAAAAAAGACCCTAAGCGCTGCGCTTTGACCTAAGAGGGGCGCTTTGCCCGAAAATTTAAAAATGTAAAAAAAAAAAAAAAAACCCTCAAAGCGCCCCTCTTTGGCCATAGCGGGGCGCTTTGATGTAAAGCAACAGACAAGGTCTGACCGCGTCAGTCCTTATCGGTTGACTTTACACCAAAGCGCCCCGCTTTGGCCATAGCGCGGCGCTTTGGGGTGTGAAAATAATTTTCTCCGTGTGTAAATAGCATGACCCATACAAATATATGAATATCATCAACCACCGTCGCATCCTTACCATCATCCACCGCCAACTATTATTATTATTATTATTATTATTATTATTATGATTATTGTTCATAGTATGAGTTATTTTTCGGGGTTTAGCAATTGAGGAGCTTACTCGAACCAAATATTCATGAGATTGATTAGTGATATTTTTGTAAATCTATACATATAATAAAAGAAACTATTATGGGACACTTGTCATTCATTGAGAGCATTGATAATTTCGTTTTCATGCCTAATACACATTATTAATTATTAATTATTAATATTAAATATAGGAGATTAGATAGATAATTTTAAATTTCAAATTAATTCATACCTAAGAAAAAATATAAATATTATATCATAATTTTATCTGAATGTACATTTAAATTCTAAAATTTGTTTCCAATCCTAATCTATAATTTCCGGATTTCACTTTAATTTGAAATTATAAAAATAAAAACATTTCTTTATGGGACTAATACGTAGCACAATAAAGATGGTAAATTTTAATTATAAAAATAAAAACATTTTTTTATGGAACTGATACGTAGCACAATAAAGATTGTAAATTTTATATATTGATTTTAGTATATTTATCCACTAAGTTACAACCCCGTTTAGTACACGAGTTAATTAAATGTAACTTTATATATCAAATAATAAAATAATATATATTTAAAAGTCCTGTTTGTCATACATGTTGAGTAAATGTAATATATTAAATAATTAAAAAAAAAACTTTAAGAACCCCGCGGGTTGAATAAATGTAATTTTATATGCCAAATAATAAAAATTATATCTTTAAAAGTCCTGTTTATCATACGTGTTGAGTAAATGTAATTTTACATATTAAATAATTAAAAAAACATTAAAAACCCCGCGGGTTGAATAAATGTATTTTTATATACCAAATAATAAAAAATATCTTTAAATACCACGTGTATTACACGTGTTGAATAAATGTAGTTTTGTTTGCATATTACCTTATATTACACATAAAGTAGACCATATTGTGAACACATTTTTTATTTCATATTATAATGGTGATTCAGCCCGTGTATTACACGGGGCAATAACCTAGTTATGATATATTTTTAATGACTGCTTTAATAGTAAAGGGGTAAAAATGGAACTTCGGTGTTTTTAAATTCAGAAACTTATATATAGGTTCCCTTATTTTTTTAAACGTCAATAGTTTTTATACACAGTTTTTTTAATACATTATAATAACGAGCATTTTTATCTTTAATATGAGTATCATATTGCTATATAAAAATACGTTTAAACTAAACGTTTCTAGTCTATAGTGTTTTTAGTTTTGTTTATACAATGGTGTTATTCGTAGAAAAAATATGGTATTTTTAACATAATTAAATAATTATCTAATTTACTCGTATACTCTTTACCCTAATTATTAATGATTGTCACATGTCAAACTAGCAAAACAAAGACCGAGTAGTGTATGTACCATTTTGTCTTTCAGCTATCAACGCGACCACATGATGCATGATTAATCGTTCTCAGTTTTTAACGTTATTTCCACAAAACTAGTAAAATAACGTTAAAATTAGTGCACTTTCACTTTTGTCCCCCGATGGCCCACACATATATACATTATATGCGTATATCGCAAGCGGAGCATTTCATCGTCAT
>JARYGA010014217.1:0-28475 GCA_030545235.1 Helianthus tuberosus | reverse complement strand
ATAGTGATGGACGGGAAAATACCGTTAGTGGTAAAATTTAACCCGGTAAATATTAGGACTTAAATAAATAAACCTAATATTAATTAAAAAGGGGGAAATAAATGCTTAAGAAAAAAATAAAGTTATCAAAGGCCCGAGTTAACGGGACTTAAAATATAACGGGTTGTAACTTCCCGAACCCATTAAGTTAACTAGGGATAATTAACCTAGTTACTAGTATGTGGCTAAGTGATAAATGGTAAGTTGTAGCTTCAATTGATCAAAATAAAACATGAGGGACTAATACTTGACAAGTGGGAAACTTGTTTTAATTAAAACAAGTAACAACACACAATACACACACTAAGGGTGTGTGTGGAGATCGACCAGGAAGAGCTCTTTGGAGCCCAAACCCTAACTTCAACAAGAATCAACAAATTGAAGGTCAAATCCAGCTCAGATCAAATGGATGAACATGTATAAACGATCACCAAGTCGTGGGGATGATAAGGTATGTAAAATCTTGATGTTTGGTGAAGTTGTAAGAATTTGATAATCATCCTAATCGCGAATTAGGCATGGATTAGAGAAGCTATGGCTAGATTAGTGATGTATACTTGCTTAGGAACGAAACCCTAAGTGAAAATCATACATAACGTGCTATGATTCGAGTAAATTGATGATTTATCACTTTTAGACAAGTGGGTTTTGATTATGTAGTAAAGATGATGATATATTTGTTCTAAAAATCGTCATAATTGATAGTTGAAGTTAGATACTTGAACAAATTATAAGTTTGAGTGAAAGCTTATGCATGACTTGAAGTGGGTTTTTGTAGGTTATGATGAAATTGGTAATTTTGTTCATATAAATAGGTGTATGAAATCGTGTATATTAGTTCATATGAAGAACTTGATTATACAAGGTGTTGGGATGAATGCTAGTGATATGATGAACGGGACTCACTTATAGATGAGAACCCTTAGTTCTTGTGAAATGAATGAATAAATTAGTCTTGATAATCGCTTGAACTAATTAAAGTGATTGAAATGCGATAAACATGGTTAGAACTTTGGTTAAAACGGTGGTCTAAAGATAACGCCTATCGAGTAATTAAAGAATGCAAAAACTAGTTGATGAACTCGAATATGCATTTAGTATACTAATGGGCATTTGACTTTTAAAAAAAAGGGTCAAACTGACCTACGATGTGATGAATGATAATTAGATATAGAAACGTGTAAGGTGGAATAATCGTATTAAGTCATGATTAAACTAACCACCTTGTGAATGATGAAAAATAGTTGGCGCATAACAAGCTAGGTGAAGCTTGGGGAGAAAGCGGGTCAAACAAATCAAGAGGAAAAAAAGAAAAGTGTAGCTTGGATACGAGGTAAGTAAAACTTACACCCTTATGTAGGACACTTGTTTATTTTATAAACTATAAATGCGAAAGATGTAATACCCAAAATAAGGGTTCCGTCACGACCGATACAAGTCGGAACAAGTATAAATGATAAAAACCATAGTTTATGGTAAACGGGGCAAATGAGTGAATTTGGAAATCTAAAACCATGTTTTTATTCTAATTTATGTAAATGTTTGGTCTTATAGTCCAAACGGGTCAAATGGTGATGAAACACCATTTGACAATATCGACTAATATGATTGTAAAGTCGTATGTTATCAGGAGTGATTAGCAATTTGGATAATTGCGACGCCATAGAATGTTGGTTAATTAACGCAAGGTATAAAACGGGTCTATATGTTGATTCGAGCCAGGTACGCACTTCTATAGATTTATGGTTTATAATGAAATGTTGGTCAAATACCTTAACAAAGGGACCAATGTCGTAAAAAAAGGAAGAAATAAGTTGACGAAAATGCCCTTGATAGGTAAATCGGGCAAACGATCCTTAGCGGTCGTTTAGATACTAGTATTATCATCATGTAACTCTTAGACACATGTAAGAGTTGCAGACATCAACTTTGGGGGGGTCAAATGCTTATGAACGGGTTAATCACGTAAAATGACTATCCTAAGGGTAAAAATTAGGAATGTGGTTCATTATGTTAAATCCACCACAAAAATGGTTGTGGTGGAATATAAGAGGCTATTTAAAAGTGAGAATACGAAGTGTAGAAATAGAAGAGAGAGTTTAATGCTTAAATGTACATAATTCACTCCAAACGGGTCAAAATAAGAACTTGAGCGTAAACGGGTTTTTATTATGTAAGAATCCCATGATTTGAAATTTATATGATAGGAGATATGGAAATTATGAATTTCATGAGTTTAAGGATCAAATAAACATGTTTGTTTGATAAATATCGAACGGGTCAAAATTTGGTAAAAAGGGTAATAAGCCGAGACGTAAAAGTCTGGAATTTTGTTAAATCAAATGTTGGATTTTGACTCCATAATGTGGAGAATCAAATTACAATCATGTAGGAAGAAACGGTAGGTCAATCGGACAAGCGGATTGAAAGATACGGAAGTTTTCGTGTCAAAAACGGCAAAAATGGAAAGGTATGATACATGGGCCACCGTAACTTACGGTGCCCACCGTAAGTTACGGTGGGGCTGAAATCGTTACGGTGATTGCCTCCTGTGTTACGGTGGAAAAAAAATTTATTCAAGGGCCACCGTAACTTACGGTGTCCACCGTAAGTTACGGTGGAGGCCAGATTCAAGTATATTGTTTTTGGATCCAGATATCAATGTTGGATTTTCCTAATTTCCTTGTTGTATTAGTTATTTAACTATCAAAACTAACTTTTAAGTTGGTTTTGATCACATGTGAATGTCGAGGGTCCCGGAAGAAGATCAAGCATCGAGCAAGAACCGAACACACGTTAAACAAAGCTTCCGCAATGTTGTTTCGTCGTTATTCTAAAACGGTGAATTAAACCACTTTATGTGGTATCACTTTAATTTGTAAAAGTTTTTAATAATCCCGTATTTCCAATGTATGTAATCATTAATTACATGAGTGTTTTCGCAAAATATACGTTAAACCTTGATTTATAAGAACGGGTGTTACACACTACCGGTTTCATCTTGAACTCTCAAATGTACCTTGAACCTGTAATAAATAGTAATTATCGATGTGCATTATTTATCGCATTTCGGGCAAACTAATGAAGTAGGAGACAGATCCATGACCTCATCAGAAATGGTTTTAGCGTATTGTAAGTATTCAGTTTTAGTGAACACTTTCTTGTTACAGCTTTCGACATGCAGGATAAAACCACCCATAGTTTTCTTGAACAATTTTGATCGTTGCAACTACCACACACGACATTACCTATAACATGAAAGATAAAGCTTTTTTAACATAATCAACTGTTAAAACATAGAAAACAGTAAAGGGAAATTAAATGCCTATGTATATATATAGAAAATTTCATACGCTTTCAATCTCGATTATTTCATCAACATGCTTCTTAGGAGTGTCAATCAGAAATTCTTGACGGACTGGAAATACACTCTGGGATGAAAGTATGGTATGAGAAGAAGAAGCACCACCTTCATATTGTTTCACTATAAGCCTATAAAAATAAATACCCAATTAGTGTTAATACTCACACTTGTATTAATAAAAACATGAAAAATAACAAATATACTTCAATGATAGTACCTCCTACGAAGTTCATTAACCTCATTGATTTCTTCGTTGAAAAACAGTCGAGTTCCAAATTTATCATTCTGAACAGTATATTGTCCTGTACGTAACAATATACATATAAAACAATAAATTACAAGTATCTACAAAAATAAGAAAATGTTCTTTAAAATTGTAAATTACCAAATAACACATTCAAATAAGAAAACAGTAACATTAAAATAACACATTGGAAACACTAAAGTATGTAAATCAGTAAAATGTAAATTACCCTGCCACTTCTTAATCTTCGCATGCTGAAAGACAGCCATGACATTCTCATTCGGATTGTTTTGTAACAAAAAATCATTAAATTGTTGTGCATATCCATTCCACAAAGTACAACGAACTACTTCTCCACTACAAGGAAAAGATAAAAAAATAGCATTAAAAGTTCCACCAAAATATATACTTTCTATTAAAACAACATCTAATCATTTATATATAAAACAACCTAATCATTGGATATTAACTAATCATTGGATATTAAATGGAATGAAGAATGTTATATATAAAACAACCTAATAATTGGATATTAAATGCAATAAAAAATCATTTGTTTATATTAAATCCGGCTGCTCTAAAAACCATTTGTTTGTATTAAAACAACACTGCTCTACTTATGTATTAAATAAGAACAACGATTTAATGGATATTAAATACAATCATTTATGTATTAAATTATCACAATCATTTAATGTATATATATAAAACAATGATAACACCTAAATCACAAATCATTTAACGTATAAATGGCAAATTAGAAATTACTGAACATCTTGAAGATCCAAGTTCATTCTTTTTTTTTCATGAGGAAAGATTTCCATACCGGAACACCAAACAACAGTTCCAGCAACATCTAAAATGACAAAAATAGAAACAGTAATCAGATTCGAAATGTAGGCAAAATATATATATATATATCAGACTATTAGAAACATTCATACCATCAGTTAGCAGATTCTTTCCTTCTCCTTTAAGAATTTCTGAATGTGCGATGAAGTTAAATCCATAATCAACACCTTCCCAACCATTAGCACGTGTAACAACCGTACAATGATAAAAGTTAATCTTGTAACCATGATTCACAACTTTGTAGGCATCTGTGTTTTCTCCAACACCAAATCTGGATAGAATAACAACTTCATCCTCGTGAAGTTGTGAGATAAACACAGGAATCAACGGAGCCTTAATGCCTGCCTGAATTTTACTACCCTAGACAAATAAATGAAATGAGATACCTTAGAAACAAAAAAAAATGGTCACTCAACAAAATATAAAACATACTCAATTACTAACATATCATAGCATCAGCTCTACCTAACACTAAATAACACTAATCTCTTTCATACTAAAAACATATAACTTGTTTTAAACAAAAATAAATTACAGCTTGACCAAAAAACATTTTCAAAAACCAAACAATCCGAATAAACAACATATCACAAAGAAAGAAACAAACAACAGCAACTCAAAACAAACTTCTATTACACAACTCAAAACAACACATCATAACAAAAAAGAAACCTAAATTACAAAAAAAAAACACAAAACACAAACCTCTATTACACAACCACATCTGAGAAACTAAACACAAACCCAAAATCAGCCGGATTAGATAACCAACAAAAACAATATTCATCTAACTGTATCAATTATCAAAAACCAACCAAAACAAACTTCTATCAATGATAAAAAAACAAACCAAACAATATTCATCTAACTGTATAACAAAAAAAAAACACAAAACACAAACCTCTATTACACAACCACCTCTGTATAAACCCTAGAACAGAAAAATAAAACAATAAACACTTCACAAAAACTAATACCTTCTCATCGAGCAATATGTGGTCCATCCGAAACGGCTGAACCCATTTACGGATGATTCGACACTTGATATTCCACATATCTTTCGAGGGATTCAAATCATCTATGAAACTGAGTGACAAAGATGATGATTCACCATCGGTCTTCTTTGCCGAAGACATTCTTCAAGTTGAAGCTTTTTGAATCCAGAAGAAACAGGCACCCTAAAAATCGCCAGAAGTTAAAGAGAGAGGAAAAGTTTGAATGAAGTGAGAAGAAAGAGAGAAATGAAACTATTAATTTGAATTGAGAAGAAAGAGAGTTGATTTGATTAGTCTGGATGTGCATTAAATGGCTATACAACTCCCCATGCAATTCAAATTTGCCTCCTAAAAAATGTAGTTTTTATATATTAAAAAATCAGATTTTAATTTTTATATATAATAAATAAATCGAATTTATGACATCAGCGAGGACTACGTGGCATAGCTAAGAAGTTGACACGTAGGCATTTCTATGTCATCATCTAATCTCCTTTAATAGAGTATATAGATATGCGTGGGCGTTCGAGGGGCAATAGTGAAAGTGCACTAATTTTAACGTTATTTTACTGATTTCGTGAAAATAACATTAATAGAGGAGGATGGTTAATCATGCATCATGTGGTGGCATTGATAGCCAAAAGACAAGGGTGTACATGCACTAATCGGCGTTTGTCTCAATTGCTGAGTGTTATGTGCCTTATGTCCAAGGCTTGATGCAAAACTACAATCGAGCCGGGGGTCTCATTGGAAGCAGTCTCTCTATTCCTACGGGGTAGAGGTAAGGTTGTCTACATCTCACCCTCCTCAGACCCTACCTTAGCTTTGTTATTGGTGGGATATACCGAGTATGATGATGATATATAACCTTCAAATGAAAATAATTAATGTTTAAAAATAAATATTAACCTTTGAGATGTCTACACGGCGCCTGCCTAAGCTTGCTTTCTCTTTTTTGCCTCGTTTACAATCTGTCTTAATAAAACCAACATCTATCTCACTCTTATCACCTCCGCTCACCTCTTATGTGCTCCACCTCACCTTTTAATAGCTCCACCTCAAGTAGGACCAGCGAGCCTAAACATGCCTATTATTTATATAATTAATATATAATTACATAATATATGTCATGGGAGCCGCTAAAATAGACACAATCCCCAGTTGTAAGAACCGCGAGAACCACTCTCAACCAATCAGAAAAGGGGTATTTTGGTCATTTACCCCAAAATGTCAAATCTCCCTCTCTCTTCATTTAAATTCACTGATTTCTTAAATACTCTCTCCTCTCTCATCTCTCTTTTACATCTCTCATCTCTCATTTAAAGTCTCTGTCCATTTAAGTCTCCACACACTTTTAATTTACATCAAACCCTCCCCCAAAATTTGAATCTCTCATATATTCTCTCTCAAATCGTTCACCACCAAAATAGTCTACAGCTTGAAATACTTGCAGATTTCTTCATGTCAGTTGACTAGGTGGAGAACTCGCGCGCCGACCCCCGATGATGAACTCGCCGGAGTTGATGAACTCTCCGGAGTTGTTGAACTCGTCGGAGTTGATGAACTCGCTGATAATCACCACCAATCTGCCACCACACACACCGGAGTTGATGAACTCCCCGCCGATCCCCGATGAACTCGACGCCAGTATCACCCACCCCGTAGTTGATGAACTCGTCGCCGGTTTCTCTCTCTCACTCGGAGGCGGTGGTGGCGGTGAAAGATGGGTGAAGGGGTGGTTGTGGTGGTGGATTAGGGGCGGCGATGTGTCGAAGGCGGTGGTGGCGGTGAATGGTAGGTATAGGGGTGGTGGTTGGAGGCGGTATTTGTTCTTCTGCACTTTCCGACGATCTGAGGTACTATGATGAGTTTTTTTAAGCTCAATTTTGTTTGATGGGGTTTCTTGATTTTTGTTTTATAGATGGTGAAACTATTTTGGGGGAGGGGGTGGTTTGTACCTTCTGTTGGTGGGGGTTGGTTGGGGTTCTTTGATTCAGTTGGTATGTTGGTATTTTATGTTTGGTATGGATTTGCAGGATTTTGGGTGTCTTTTTTGGTAGATTGAACAGTGAACTAGGTGGGTTTTGATCTGTTGGATTTGGGGATGCGATGATGCAAAAAAAAAAAGAATATTTTGATGACGATGGCGTGACAAGGATGGTGGATGGTAGGTTTTTGAACCTGCAACCCCACTTTGCAGCATTTGATTATCGGAAAATTTGAGCCAAACCCCGTTTTTTACAAGAATCCACACATTGTTTTGATTTTTGTTGTTGGTTTTTTATATTTTTTTCCCGGATGATGATAACACTCTATCTGAGACACCTACTGAGTTGGGATTTCTGGGTGCGTTCTTTTTGTGTAAAAAAGTTTTTGTAAAAAAAAAAAGTTAAAACCGTAAACTTTTTAACGTAAAGCGTAAATTTTTGTAACATAAAGCGTAAAATGTAAAGTTTTTAACGTAAAGCGTAAAACGTAAACTTTTTAACGTAAAGCGTAAAACGTAAACTTTTTAACGTAAAGCGTAAATCGTAAAACCTTTTTAACATAAAGTGTAAAACGTAAACTTTTTAACGTAAAGCGTAAAACATAAACTTTATAACGTAAAACGTAAACTTTTATGTAAAGACTTTTTAACGTAAAACGTAAAACTTATTTTACGTAAATTATAAAACGTAAAAAACCGTGTGATAAAACGGTGCCTAAACAAGGGGCGTGAATACGGGGCATAAAAATGCCGCGTAAAAAAACGGGGCGTAAAAAACCGCATGTTAAAAAAACGACACGTGGAAAAGTCAGGCGTAAAAACGACGAGCAAAAACGGCGCGTTAAAAAACGACGCGTGAAAAAGCCTGGGCGTAAAAACGGGGTGCAAAAACCGGCGTGGAAAATTTGTTTTTGTTAAAAAAATTGAATTTAAAATGGTTTTTAATAAAAAAAGTCTATTTAAAAAAACAAGTAATATAATAATACCAAAAAAGTAATTAAAACAATAAAGACAAAAAGACAAAAAAAAATAATTTTACTAAACTGACCTTTTAGATTAAAATATTAAAAACATAATAAGACAAAAAGTATTTAATATTAATTTTAACTACTTTTAATCTCAACCATCCATCTTGAAGATCTAGTGGTTGAAAAGTGTTTCTCTCGGTTCTTACAACTGGAGGTGGTTTTTTATTTTAGCGGCCCCCTATATGTCATTATATAAAATATAATAAAATACCTAAATAACTTGTATTATGTTATAACAAGAATAAAGTGCAATTTTCGTACATGTGGTTGTCCGGAAACACATGTTCACCTCCTAACTTCTAAAAGGCTAACGGTGTTTGTTTTTTCGTTAGATCTTAAGACAGGGACGTTAGGTTGGTGGGCATAAACGACTTTTCACAAAAAAGTCATGCCGTAAAACCTATTGTGTCCTCCATTTTCTTTGCCACCACCGATCACTAACCCTCTCATTGTCCTGCTGTGATCCTCCAACAAGCCTCAAACGAGTAGAACCAGTGATTCGTAAAGTACCATCGAGTACAACCTAACCTAACCCAACCTTACCTAACACACCCAACCCATCTGGTGAGTACCATTACTGATCCTTTGGTTCAAAACCCTCAAAACCCAACCCATCCCGCAAGTACAAGCACCGATTACTGATCCTTTAGCGGGTATGGTTACCCTTGTTTCAGTTGATGCAAGTATGCAGACTCCCTTTATGTGAGGTAATCTTCTTTCTTGATCTTAGTAGTGTTTGTAACTCAAAAATTATCGAACTTAAACTTGAACAGTTGTAGCCGGAATTAGGTCAATAATACCCTGAGCCACATTGTATTGCTATTAAAGGTGGTGTTGAAGATCTAGAACAACATGAACTTTGAGTTCTGGTTTGAAGGAGGCAAGGATAAAATCGAGTATGGGTAGATTGTAATGATATTTTAAATGCATTTGATTCCTAACTAGATCATTTTTATAAGTTTTATGTTGATCAGTTATACTCCTTATTGTAATGATCAACTCTACCCTTTATATAAGTAGTGCAGTGCAGCTGCCTTTTGTAAAAAAAAAAATTGTACATAACTAGATACTTACATTTATGCACAACGTTACTTGGATTTACCTTTTGAAAATGTGTAAGTTAACGACTTCTTAGAGTAGTAAGTGTTGTTTGCTACCAATTGCAATTGCATATATGAATGTGTAATGGTTGTTTGGTGGTACCTTTGGTAATAGTTATGCAATAGGTTGCTACTACATATATAAGGGTGTAATGGTTGCTTCCTTTTAATAATGGTTATGTAACAAATTGAAGCTATATGAAGGTATAAAGGTTGTTTGGTACCTTTGGTAATGGTTGTGTAACATATTGCAGTTGCATATGCTAAGGTATAATGATTGTTTGGTACCTTTGGTAACAATTCTGCAACAGGTTGCAACTACACATATAAGGGTGTAATGGTTGCTTGGTACTTTTAGTAATGGTTGTGTAACAAATTGAAGTTGCATATATGAAGGTATAATGGTTGTTTGGTACCTTTGGTAATGGTTGTGTAATAGATTGTAGCTGTATATATTAAGGTGTAAGGGTTGTTTTGTACCTTTGGTAATGGTTGTGCAACACATTGCAATTACATATATATAAAGGTGTAATGGTTGCTTGGCAGCTTTAGTAATGGTTGTGTAACAAATTGAAGTTTCATAAATGAAGGTATAATGGTTGTTTGGTACCTTTGGTAATGGTTGTATAACAAATTGTAGTTGCATATATTAAGGTGTATGGTTGTTTTGTACCTTTCATAATGGTTGTGCAATAGGTTGACTACATATATAAGGGTGTAATGGTTGCTTGATACTTTTAGTAATGGTTGTGTAACAAATTGAAGCTGCATATATGAAGGTATAATGGTTGTTTGGTACCTTTGGTAATGGTTGTGTAACAGATTGCAGCTGCATATATTAAGGTGTAATGGTTGTTTGGTCTTTGGTAATGGTTTTGTAACAGATTAATATGTATTTTGTTATGGTTGTGTAACAAATTAAGGTGTAATAGTTGTTTGATACCTTCGGTCCCCGGTTATGGTATAATGGTTGTGTGACCACTTGGAGGAGGGTTGATTCTGCTTGTAGCCTAGGTGTGTAATCTGTGGATGCATATGGTTCTGCTTGCAACCATGGTAAGTTGAGAGTGGCAACTTGTAGGGATGGAATCGGTAAGTAACGATATCGAAAATACACCGATACTGAAATTTTGAAAAAGTTGATACCGCATACCTAACCGAATCTATCGGTATGGTTCCGATACTTATTACAAAATGCTTTCTTTATATGGTATTTATACCAAGCCGGTACAAGTACCAAAGATACCGATACTGATTTTTTTTGGAAAAGTGGGTACCGAGTACCGTACCGAATCCATGGGTACGGTACCAGTACTCGATACCAAATACTCACCCCTTGTAAGTTGAGAGTGTTTGTAATTTGATTTTGGAGGGAAATAGCTAAGATTTATAGGCCTAGACGCATATTGCAAGAAAACATATGGGGGCATATTGCCTTTTCAACGTCTATTTAACAAAAAAAAACTTTATTTTGTTGGCCTTAGAGACTCACATTGCAGGAAAATGAAACCACGAGGGCTCAGGGATTGTAATTTAGTAATTAGGGGTTTCAATCTGTGTTTTCCGGACAACCACAGGGACGCAAATTGCACTTTACGCTATCAAATATTATAATTATAAACATATATAAATATAAAATACATAGATAAACAAATTCGATAAATAAAAAATAAACGAGTCAAACTCAAATTTGAACGATTATTCAGGAGCAAAAACCGAGTTTTAGAATTGTAGCTCGAAACAAACTGAACTCAAGGTCAGGCGAGTTTGGGCTCACCTCAGCTTATTTACACCCCTAGACTTGTCCGAGTCTCGTTAATTTCGTAATGTATGTTAACATCGACATTCTAGAATGTAACAACCCAGTTATTAAATGCAACTTATAAATAAAAAGCATTGGTTTTTAAGAATGTAGGGGGTGGGGCACTCCACGGGTAGGGCATTGAGGGTAAGTACCCATGCCAGCATACCGCCGCCACCCCCAAGGGTAAGCTGGGCGGGTTCGCTTGGCTAGCACAGGTACCCGCTCAACATTTATGTTCTTCCATGCTTTTTTGTTTTGTACCCATTTGACCAAATTAAAAATATTAAAATATTAAGTTTGTAGCATGGGTAGGCGTCGTCACCACTTACTAGTTAATGGGTACTTTGAACACTTTTTGATGTGGCGAGTGATGGTTGGTCGGAGCTAGAGTATTTACCCTTGAGTGTCATTTCCTCTCTAAAGAGGAAAAGTAATCCATTTAGTTGGTGTTCGATTAAATGAATGTATTAAATGAGGTGTTTAATAGTGTTTTTAATTGAGCTTGAGAGACTTTTAATGTCAATATTCAATGTAAACCTACTGGAAATCAAAGAGAGATGGGTGGAAAACTGGAAATGTATTTTCTCATTCTATTGAGAACTAAGTGTGTTTTATGGTGCTATCAAGGAGAAAGTTAATAAGATTCAAATTGAAGACTCAAAATTTGTTTCTACGCTAAGCCTTAACAAGTCTAGGATCATTAGAGTGAAGATTAAGTGCTTAGTAGGCCAAGATCTTTCAAACTCCAATGTTCATGAGTCTATGAACCATGGTAGCAAACTTTCTCCTAAAAGTTTGATTGTTGAATCTGTTGGCTTAAAAAGGTTGTTTTATAAGGTAAAACAAGTGTAAGATGTGTTTAATTTGAAACCCAACAAAGAAATTGGTGGCATAGTTTAATTTAAAAACACATAAAATATGAAAGTTTGTTACTTTTGTCCAAAAACTAGTATATATTTGACAGTTTTAGTAGTGGACCTATACTATAGAGTCGGGGTCGGTCGTCTCCTTACATAAATTTAGGCAAAAATCCTGATTGTACCCCTTAAAAGTTCAACTATAACTCGGATTGAGGTTCTTTTTTTATTATAACGGTATACGAGTCTAATTTATTCATTATATAGAAGGATTAGGATCAAATACAAAGGCTCCTAATTGTAAGAAGGGTACAAAGGCTTTTAAAAAAATCGACTACAAAAAAAAACCCTAAACACTCACCACCTCCCAAAAACCTACCCCCCCAATCACCCACCCAGAAACAAATTGTTTTTTTTTGTTTTTTCCGAGGTGTGTGGGGAGGGGGGGGTTAGGTTTTTGGGTGGTGGTGGAGTGGGGGTGGGTGTTTAGGTTTTGGGTGGTGGTGTAGTGGGTTTACGTTTTAGATTCTTGGACACTTGTCACTCTATAAAACCTTTTTACACTTTTTACAATTAGGGGTGTTTGTAGAATAACTTCTATCTATACTTTCTATAAAAGGAGAAATCCCAATGACATAAGAAAAGCTGATGTGTCAGCATGAGAGGTTGTCCAACAATGTTTTTCTTATGTCATTATTACATCATAAAGCCTAATATATAAATCACTTTAAAATTCAAACTTGGCCCACCATCAAAATCCAAACGTCTGCTGAGGAAAGGTCTGCCCACATAAAGCCTAATATAAAATATCATTTAAACTTTTGTTTAAACATCTGCCCTCAACATTTTGTAATCAAACATCAATTCATAATAAACATCTGTCGAGATTTAAAATTCTGGCTCCACATTCAAAATTCAAAATTCGAACCATATATTCTAATCCTATAAATAACGGTTAATAATCTGGCTCCACATTCAAATCGTTATCGCTCTTATCTGTGAGCGTATCTCTCTCTCTCTCTCAAATGCATCTTTCTCGCGATTCAGCCGCTAATCTCCGATTACACTTCTTTGTTCGAATGTTTGTTGATTATGTTTACATGTTATCGTTCCAGTATCATTGTTCCAACATCGTCGTTTCAATGAAGCTTCCCATCACACATCAACCTTTCAATATTGACGTTGCAGTATCATTGTTGCAACATCGTGAAAAGTTGCATGTGCTACCTTCTTTGATGGGAGAGTTGCATTGTTAGATTTTCTTTAAATCGAAAGTCAGGTTTTCTTGTGTCAGGAAGATTTTCTCCTTTTAGAGAAAGTATAGATTGGTGCAATATCGTGAAAAGTCAGATGTGCTGCAACAGTTGAGAAGAGACCTTTGCATTTTAGGTTTGTTTCTTATTTTTATTAACTGTTGATGATGTTGAGAGTTTTTATTTACACTGACATTTTGGAATATGTTAAGATGCATGTTTATATTATTAAAATTGACTACTACATAGAAAAATAGAAATTTAATGAAATATTTATAAAGTATTACACGCTAGAGTTAACACTTGCTAGGATTTCGTAGACTCTGCCCTTTCTCCATGTGATTTCATGCTCTCTTTTGAATTTCAGGTCAGTTAGCATATTGCAGATTTTCTGATCCTGTTCTAGAAGTTGTGTCAGAAACTCTTCTGCATTCTTCTGGAACTCTGATGGAGGAGAGTGGAGGACTTCATCGAGCAATGCTATGTTGTTCCAGGTTTTGTTGTAATTAGTGTCATTTATTATGTCGACTTTCCTGTTTAGTTCTTCGTCTGTTCTTTGTTCTGTGAGTGACCACATGGAGAACTATGTTTTAACATCGCTGGTGTCTGACCAGTGGTAGAAGCTGAAGTTTGCCATGTAGATTTTTTGTTGGTTTTTGGATTTGGAACAATTTTTGACAGAAAGTGATTTGTAGGACAATTTGTTGATGTTTTGAATCAAAAGTAATCATCGGTCTTTTATAGAGTTTAAAAACGCGTCTACATGGTAAATCAAGAGGTTACTTGTAATTGTGATAATATACTTTTGTTCTTTGAACTTCGAAATTTTGTCCCTTGGGTTTCTTGGTATTTAATTTTACAGTTTTCCCATAAAAGTTGAGGTTTGAAAAGGTTTTTGCATTAAAAGATTGCTGCTTTGAAATATACATTAATATGTTTATATTAAATGTACACGTTTTCATAATTACAAAATTTCAGTATATAAACTCATAGTCACTTCATCTGTTTTTCATCACGTTTTCCTACGAAGATATCATACTTTCAGGAAAGTCAAGTAATATAGTTTATTCAAATGGCGTCATTCACAAATGCAAAATCAGATGATTTAAAGCAGCGTTTTGTCAGGAAAATCGAGGAACATGTGTATGAAGATAGGGCTACTCTTTAAGAGTTGAAGAGATGTTTTGATGGATTGCAAGTTGGCCTCTTCACTAGAGAGCAGGTTTCCAGAGATCTTATGCGAATGCCTTCAACTTCCGTTCGTGAGATTTGTGTTGTCAGTAATATAGAGTGCGGTGATAGAGACGTGGAGTTCATAGCGATGCTGAAGGACATACATCGAGAGGTTCAGCAATCGATGGAGTTGAAGCTAAAGTTTCTTAATTCTTGTTGTTAGATTTGAACTTTAATGTTGTTCAGTATGTGATGTAATTATTGGAGTTTTAGTTTTAATGTCATGAATAAATGAATAAATTTTAATTTTATGAATCTATGTTGTGTTTTAGTTTTACTTATTTAGTTTTTGAGAAAGATTTAGATTATGTTGATGTTGAATTGTGTCTGAACATCTGTTTGGTAAGTCAACAGAGGTTTAATAGTATCAAGGGTTGGTTTGATGGTGAACAGATGAGTGAAAAGATAAAACAAATGTTTAGAATTTGATCATTGATAGCAGTTTTTTGAAGAATCCGTGCTCCTGCAAATTACAGAGAGTCAATAGTTGGAGTTGTAAAAGGTCTGTTGTAGTTAAAGTTTGGTAAAAGAGAACATCTGCTGATGATGAAACAACTGTGTATTCTAACAACTGTTGATTTACCACTGTTGACTAAAGTTTGACAAAAGAGAGCATCTGCTGATGAATAAATGTCTGAAGATGCAAAGGTCTGCTATGGGTCAACAGATGTTAACGAACAACTAATGATATTCAATCTTAAAATGCTTAACAATGGATTGATACTAACAGTGGTTGGGCTAATGATGAATAAGTATTATTATATAACGTCTGCTGTAAGTATAATTATATAATTTTGTTTATCAATAACAGTTTTTTGGAAGAATTTACGGTATATTTTGGTGTTATAAAATGTATGTTGTAGCTAAAGTCTGACAAAAGAGAGCATCTGCTGATGAATAAATGTATGAAGATGCAAAGGTCTGCTATGGGTCAACAGATGTTAACGAACAACAGATGATATTCAATTTTAAAATTCTTAACAGAGGATTTGATACTAACAGTGGTTTGGCTAATGATGAATAAGTATTATTATATAACGTCTGCTATAAGTATTATTATATAATTTTGTTTATCAACAACAGTTTTTTGGAAGAATTTACGGTATATTTTTGTGTTATAAAAGGTTTGTTGTAGCTAAAGTCTGACAAAAGAGAGCATCGGCTGATGAATAAATGTCTGAAGATGCAAAGGTCTGCTATGGGTCAACAGATGTTAACGAACAACAGATGATATTCAATTTTAAAATGCTTAACAGAGGATTTGATACTAACAGTGGTTGGGCTAATAACATATGTTAGACTTACCACTGTTGAGTTACATCGATTGAAAAAACTGTTTTTGAAACTTCTGCTTGCCTAAAAATACATCCACTGTTAAAGGGTACCGTCTGTTGTCATAATTTCTGTTTATCCTAATGACTGTTGATTTACTTTACTGCAGACTGTCATTCATTATGACAACAAAGGTTCTGACGTGGATAGATGTTAGCTAAAGATAAAACAACTGCTGAAAGTTATCATCTGTTTTCATAACTTCTGTTTATCTAACGACTGTTTGACTTACACTGTTCCGAATGACCAACAGAGGTTTCCAAACAACTGTCATCGGTTGTCGCAAGAGAGGTTCTGACGTGGACAGATCTTAGCCATCAAATATTTGTAACTACTGCCACGTCAGCATTCACTTCTTCTCTCTATATAAAAGCTGTTTCATGTAACACCCCGAAATCGGGATTGATAACTAACCCATGTTAATAATAATGAATGGGTAAAATACCGTTAGTGGTAAAAGTAAACCCGGTGAATATTAGGAATCTACTAGATAAACCTAATATTAAAAAAAAAGTGAATAAAAGCTTTGAGGAAATAAAGATAATAAGAGGCCCGAGTTAACGGGATTTAAAAATAAAACGGGTTATGACTTCCCCGAACCCACTAAGTAACTAGGAATATCAACCTAGTTAGTTAAGTGTTGTAAAAACAATAAAAGAAACATGAAATAGATAACCCTTTTATAAACTATGGAACTAGAGGGACTAAACATGGGCAAATGTAATAAAGTTTTGATTAAATCAAAATTAAATCAACAAAAACACACACGTACGTGTGTTCCTGCGATCTCCACAGAGCTTCTAGAGCTCAAACCCTAAATTCCAAGAATTCACCAAATTGAAAGGGGAAATCAAGCCCAAATCGAAATCCAAGCATAGATTACTGATCACCGCAGTAAAGGGGTCATAAGGTATGTAAAATTTCATGGTTTGATTCCATCTTGAATTCTAGATGAACACATGAGATTCGAAATTAGAGCTTGCATGATTGTTGTTTGGATGAAATTTGTAATGATATTATGTCTAGGAGAAAACCCTAGTCATTTGTTGTTGAATTAGTGCTTAAACTATGAAATTTATAATCATCTGTGTAAGTGCTAAATGGGTTTTGTGGGAAGATGATGAACGCTAGATTTATGATCATCAATTTGGTGTTATTCGATTTCCATGAAGTAAGTCTAGGTGTTGTTATGCATGCTAGACATAAGAACTTGTGAATGATGTTAAAACTTGGGTAAATAACTAGTTATGAAAATTGATTGTTGATTTTATAGAATATGCCCACAATGTGTTTGTAAAAATGCCTAAGTGAATGTTCATATGTTGAAATTAAGAATGAAACGCGTAATTGCCTTGTTTGACTAATTACGTGAAAGATGGGTTAAAGCGGGTTCTAATCATAATGTTGATTTGACTTAATTGTATAAACCATGTGATTAAAAAGTAGTTAACTTTTGATAAGCTAAGTTAACTAATCATGAAGTCGAATAGTAGCTTTGGCATAGAAAATAAGTGAGGTGGAATAGTCGTGATTTTTTTATGACTAATTTAACCGCCTTATAAATGATTGACAATAGTTTGACGCCTAACGAGCTAGGTGGAAGCGTGGGAAAGAAGCGGTCAAACGAACCAAGCACGAGAAGAAAAGCGTATTCGGAATCCAAGGTAAGTAAAGCTTACACTCTAATTACTTAATACCTATTGGTTTTATAAAGTTTTGAATGACAAGTCTTGTTTAAATTATGATGTTCCGACAAGACAAGTGCGGCCCGGAACAAACGACAATGGTCATAAATCATAATTAATTGTTAAAAAGGAGCTAATACGGTTAGTTAGTCATGAAATGACTAAAAGATAACGGGTTTTTAATGATTACCTTGTGTGGTAAACAATGCGGTTAAAAGGGGTAAAATGGTATTTTGGTCACTTGTTGACAAAAATCGTTAGTTTGGAAAAGACACGTTATAGCACAAGTTATAATGGGTCAAAAGAGATAATAGATGATTTATAAGTAAAATGATTATTCAGTATAAACCGGAATTAGTCATATGGATAAGATGGTAATAAATATCATCTTATAGAGTTTTACGGTCATTTAAGATCAAACGGGTCAAAAGGTGAAATTATCACCCTTTTGATAATATCGACTAATGGTTTGTTGAGTTATATGATTATAGGAATGAATACCAAATGGATATGTACATCGCTCTATTTTTTTTTTTTTTCTTTTTTTTATTAATATTTTCTTTTAGTGGCTACTAAGGCAAAGTATCGAAACGGATCAATATATTGATCCGAGTCAGGTATGTGTGTTTAAAATTTAGGCTAAGTGATTGGATTGGCTGAAAGTGCAATGAAGTCCTTTATGGTAAAGGACGGAGCTAAGTTGACAGAAATGCCCTCGATAGGCATATCGAGCAAACAACTTTAAAAGGTTGTTAGAAACGAGTCTTTAGATTAAATGATTACTTTGGATATGCAAGTAAGCGGAGAGTTGATCTTCATGAGTCAAAGTTTTAAAAATGCGCAAACACCCCTAACGGGTCAAAATAAGCACTTGAGCGTAAACGGGTTTTCATTATGTAAGAAACCCGTGATTTAAGATTTATATGATAGAGGATATTAAAATTATAAATTTCATGAGTTTAAAGATCGAATAAACATGTTTGTTTGATAATACCACGAACGGGTAAAAAATTGGTAAAAAGGGTAATAAGCCGAAGACTTAAAAGTCTGAAATTTTATTATGCCGGATGTTGGATTTTAACTTCATAAGGCGGAGAATCAAATTATGATCACGTAGGAAGAAACGGTGGGTCAAACGGATAAGTGGATTGAAAGATACGAAAGTTTTCGTGTCAAAAACGGCAAAATGGAATGCGCTGATACAGGGGCTACCGTAACTTACGGTGCCCACCGTAAGTTACGGTGGGGGCTGAATTCGTTACGCCAGATAACTCCTGCTTTACGGTGGGGGTACTTTGATTCAGGGGCCACCGTAACTTACGGTGTCCACCGTAAGTTACGGTGGAGGCCAGTTTCATCTCCTTGTTTATGAAATCAAGAGACTAATGTTGGGATTTGTTTCTATTATCATTATTTTGCCTAGTACCATAAATTAAACTATCAATACTAACTCTTAAGCTGGTATTAACTATAGGTTTATGTCGAGAGACCCGGATGAAGATCAAGCGTCGAGCAAGAACCAAACACACACACATTAAACGAAGCTTCCGCAATGCTGTTTCGTCGTTATTCTAAACGGAGAATTAAATCACACTATGTTGTTTGCTTTTAAGTTTAGAAAAGTTTTAACAAACCTGTATTTTCATTGTAATTGTGATTGTAATTATTTGATTATGGACTTAAATTATACGAAAAACGTAAAATAATAACAAGGGTGTTACAAGTTGGTATCAGAGCCTTGGTTTAAGAGATTCAAGTATGGTGGGAAAACTATGCTTGGTCTTAAACCTTATGCTCTTGGTAAAGATTGGTTTTCGGTTCAAGGCTCGATCGCAAATCCGGTAAGTACAAGTATGTTAATGGTTTGGAATGATTAAAGTGTTGAGAGCAACACATATTGTTATCGTGTAATACACGTTACACCAATAAAATGGATATAGAATAGATATAGTCAACGAAATTACACGCGCTGATGCGTATAGTAGAAAACCCTCGTATTATAATACGGGCATCCATTAATGTCGAAATTACTAACTATTGTAAACGTTTTTTTTTATTGAAGGACACTCGCATATGAAGATAGCGAGAGTTTAACGAATCGTGGATTTGATAGAGGAACAGTCCAAAGTATGACAAATAGAGCACGCTCACCAAGGACCTAAATCACGCAACGATTGCGAATAAGTTAATGGCAAAGAGAGCCTGTTAGAGCAAGCATTATCAGGTGCACGTTTTAAATTAATGCATAAATAGTAATATGCAACAAATACGTAGAGAATGATTGTTGCATAGATAAATTTGAAACTTGGAAAACCTGAATAGAAATACATATCCAGGATGTTATTTCCAAGAAAACTAAATAGAGACGTTACTTACATAGGACGTGATGTGAAAACTATAAAAAGGTCGTGTATGTCATGTGTTAATCGCTTACTCTGGCCAAGTAAGTAGTGGCATATGATACCATGAGTTTCTTATAGCGGACACATTTACATCCGATGTAGTAAGGGCGGAGCGAATGGGACTAACTTAAAAAGTACCCAAATGAATCAAATGAGCAAAATATTTGATAATAATGTAAACGCACAGCCGGGTGACGGAAGCGTATTACATTAGGATAATGAGCCCGAAAGAAGGGACAAAGAAACATGTAAAATAATTAAGGTATGCATTGGGAGGGGGTGTACTTACACTCGAACCCGGAAAATGCAAACATGTAAAATGATGTAGACATGTATCGGGAGGGGGTGTACTTACACTCCAACCCGAAGAATATAAACATGTAGAATGATCAAGATATGCATTGGGAGGGAGTGTACTTACACTCGAACCCGGAGAATGCGAATATGTCTCTAAACGGGTCGTTTTTGTAAAACGTCAAACTCGAGGACAAAGTCAGAATATAAAAATGAAGCGAGGTCTTAATGCATACCGGGAGGGTTGCAATAATAACGACTTCGGTAAAACACCCGGTTGATGGGTAAAAATTTAACACATGCGTAGACCGAGAAACGGGAACTCGGATGGAAAGTTAAAAGACTCGGGTTTTGGGTCATAACTAAAAGATGACAAGATAATGTAAAAAAAAATTGTGAATAAATTATGTTCAACTATTTTAAAGTTGAATGGGTCGATTATAATATCATGCCGGACAGCATGAGTAAATACAAGCGGGATAATAGTAGCGTTAAAAGCAAAAGAATAATGAGCCCGGTAATGGGACATAATCAAATACGAATGTATGTAAACTGGATAATGGTGAGCATAAGATAAACCGACGCATAAATAATGTGAGAAGTTATAAAGTCAGAAAATTAGTCCGAAAGTAAACAAATGAAGCCTTTGACCACGGTCAAGGTCAACTAAAGCTCAAAAACGAAAATAAATAATTCTAAACATAAAAAGGGGTGCCTTAACGTCATATGCGTATATAAACGTATACACATTGGAATAAAGACTCGAATAAAAGATGATCTACGGGATCATCATAACCTACGGGATATTAAATAATGTTAAGTCTACGGGACCAAAAAGACCTTCGGGTCACATATAGAAAGAAACGAATTGTAAAGGACTCACCTTAAAAAGGATAAAAAGGTGAAAGCCTAAAGAAATAGCTTACGAGGCTAAGTGAAAGAATCTACGGATTACTTAGACGAGCGAGGGAACCAGTAGAGAATCCCCGCATAAATTTAAGACTGTAAAAGGATAAATTATGGACTGTCAATATCCTGGTACGGATAATTGACAAAGGATAAAGAGGAGATCCTAAACTAAAACTTCGATTTTAGTAAGAAATAACGCTTTTACAAATATAAATTATGATAGGAATTTAAATAGTAAGCATGAAGTATACAAGTCTTGACACTAATAGGCGCAAGACGATATATTCGAAAAGTGATGATTTCGAAAATAAAAGGGTGATATGAATTAAACATAATGTGACACGATCACGGTCAAGAAATGCAATGCGAGGTAGAATCACGTTATAACCAAGCGAGCGGTAAAAGTAACTGGACTAATCAGTCTAGTTAGTGAGACTGGTTAAGGTCATTTAAATAAATTTGAAAAAAAAATTGTTGTTAAAAGTGAGGGATTTCACTAAAGACCTTTAAACGGGTCAAAGTAACGGATTCATAAAGAATTCGATAGAATATGAAAGTGATGGATATCGCTAGGTTAACTAAACTAGTGGAAATAACGAGATTACGTTATTTCAAGTTGCATTATGCCGTATAAGATACATAGATGATTAATAACCAAAAAGATGTTACCATACCTTTCTGGAAAATACTAACACTTGATTAAAATGTGAGCAATGCTCAACTGATTATCGAGAGCAAGTGCATTGAGTTTAAACTCAATAAACTATGTAAGAAAGGTTTCGGGGACGAAACCTCTTTAAGGGGGGTAGACTTGTAACACCCCGAAATCGGGATTGGTAATTAAACCATGTTAATAATAATGAATGGGTAAAATACCATTAGTGGTAAAGTAAACCCGGTGAATATTAGGAATCTAATAGATAAACCTAATATTAAATAAAAAGTGAATAAAAGCTTTGAGGAAATAAAGATAATAAGAGGCCCGAGTTAACGGGATTTAAAAATAAAACGGGTTATGACTTCCCCGAACCCACTAAGTAACTAGGAATATCAACCTAGTTAGTTAAGTGTTGTAAAAACAATAAAAGAAACATGAAATAGATAACCCTTTTATAAACTATGGAACTAGAGGGACTAAACATGGGCAAATGTAATAAAGTTTTGATTAAATCAAAATTAACTCAACAAAAACACACACGTACGTGTGTTCCTGCGATCTCCACAGAGCTTCTAGAGCTCAAACCCTAAATTCCAATAATTCACCAAATTGAAAGGGGAAATCAAGCCCAAATCGAAATCCAAGCATAGATTAGTGATCACCGCAGTAAAGGGGTCATAAGGTATGTAAAATTTCATGGTTTGATTCCATCTTGAATTCTAGATGAACACATGAGATTCGAAATTAGAGCTTGCATGATTGTTGTTTGGATGAAATTTGTAATGAAATTATGTCTAGGAGTAAACCCTAGTCATTTGTTGTTGAATTAGTGCTTAAACTATGAAATTTATAATCATCTATGTAAGTGCTAAACGGGTTTTGTGGGAAGATGATGAACACTAGATTTATGATCATCAATTTGGTGGTATTCGATTTCCATGAAGTAAGTCTAGGTGTTGTTATGCATGCTAGACGTAAGAACTTGTGAATGATGTTAAAACTTGGGTAAATAACTAGTTATGAAAATTGATTGTTGATTTTATAGAATATGCCCACAATGTGTTTGTTAAAATGCCTAAGTGAATGTTCATATGTTGAAATTAAGAATGAAACGCGTAATTGCCTTGTTTGACTAATTACGTGAAAGATGGGTTAAAGTGGGTTCTAATCATAATGTTGATTTGACTTAATTGTGTAAACCATGTGATTAAAAAGTAGTTAACTTTTGATAAGCTAAGTTAACTAATCATGAAGTCGAATAGTAGCTTTGGCATAGAAAATAAGTGAGGTGGAATAGTCGTGATTTTTTTATGATTAATTTAACCGCCTTATAAATGATTGACAATGGTTTGACGCCTAACGAGCTAGGTGGAAGCGTCGGAAAGAAGCGGTCAAACGAACCAAGCATGAGAAGAAAAGCGTATTCGGAATGCAAGGTAAGTAAAGCTTACACTCTAATTGCTTAATACCTATTGGTTTTATAGAGTTTTGAATGACAAGTCTTGTTTAAATTATGATGTTCCGACAAGACAAGTGCGGTCCGGAACAAACGACAATGGTCATAAATCATAGTTAATGGTTAAAAAGGAGCTAATACGGCTAGTTAGTCATGAAATGACTAAAAGATAACGGGTTTTTAATGATTACCTTGTGTGGTAAACAATGCGGTTAAAAGGGGTAAAATGGTATTTTGGTCACTTGTTGACAAAAATCGTTAGTTTGGAAAAGACACGTTATAGCACACGTTATAATGGGTCAAAAGAGATAATAGATGATTTATAAGTAAAATGATTATTCAGTATAAACCGGAATTAGTCATATGGATAAGATGGTAATAAATATCATCTTATAGAGTTTTACGGTCATTTAAGACCAAACGGGTCAAAAGGTGAAATTATCACCCTTTTGATAATATCGACTAATGGTTTGTTGAGTTATATGATTATAGGAATGAATACCAAATGGATATGTACATCGCTATTTCTTAGCGGCTACTAAGGCAAAGTATCGAAACGGGTCAATATATTGATCCGTGTTAGGTATGTGTGTTTAAAATTTAGGCTAAGTGATTGGATTGGCTGAAAGTGCAATGAAGTCCTTTATGGTAAAGGACGGAGCTAAGTTGACAGAAATGCCGTCGATAGGCATATCGAGCAAACAACTTTAAAAGGTTGTTAGAAACGAGTCTTTAGATTAAATGATTACTTTGGATATGAAAGTAAGCGGAGAGTTGATCTTCATGAGTCAAAGTTTTAAAAATGCGCAAACACCCCTAACGGGTCAAAATAAGCACTTGAGCGTAAACGGGTTTTCATTATGTAAGAAACCCATGATTTAAGATTTATATGATAGAGGATATTAAAGTTATAAATTTCATGAGTTTAAAGATCGAATAAACATGTTTGTTTGATAATACCACGAACGGGTCAAAAATTGGTAAAAAGGGTAATAAGTCGAAGACTTAAAAGTCTGAAATTTTATTATGCCGGATGTTGGATTTTAACTTCATAAGGTGGAGAATCAAATTATGATCACGTAGGAAGAAACGGTGGGTCAAACGGATAAGCGGATTCAAAGATACGAAAGTTTTTGTGTCAAAAACGGCAAAATGGAATGCGCTGATACAGGGGCCACCGTAACTTACGGTGCCCACCGTAAGTTACGGTGGGGGTTGAATTCATTATGCCAGATAACTCCTGCTTTACGGTGGGGGTACTTTGATTCAGGGGCCACCGTAACTTACGGTGTCCACCGTAAGTTACGGTGGAGGCCAGTTTCATCTCCTTGTTTATGAAATCAAGAGACTAATGTTGGGATTTCTTTCTATTATCATTATTTTGCCTAGTACCGTAAATTAAACTATCAATACTAACTCTTAAGCTGGTATTGACCATAGGTTTATGTCGAGAGACTCGGATGAAGATCAAGCGTCGAGCAAGAACCGAACACACACACATTAAACGAAGCTTCCGCAATGTTGTTTCGTCGTTATTCTAAACGACGAATTAAATCACACTATGTTGTTTGCTTTTAAGTTTAGAAAAGTTTTAACAAACCTGTATTTTCATTGTAATTGTGACTGTAATTATTTGATTATGGACTTAAATTATACGAAAAACGTAAAATAATAACAAGGGTGTTACATTTCATCCCTAAATCGAGGTTCTACCACTGCAGTCTCGAATTCAAAATTCTCAAAAACAGTTTCCAACATATTAAAAACCCTCCAACTTAAACCCTGTTTCATCCCCAAATCACCTTCTTTTCCGATCATGTCTCTGAACATCAAAAACCCTCACAACCACCTCCCCATCTTTGAGAAAACCAGCAAAAATACCAGCTATCACTCAATAATTGACCTTTTAACGTCATCGAAATACAAATCAATTCTTACTGCTGATGCTCCGATTTATACAGAAACACTCCGACAATTTTGGTTTAATGCTGAAATAGAGGCTGAAGATAATAATCCAGTTGCCATCACATCTAAGGTCGGGGAAAGTGTGGTACGAATTTCTCCCTTTACAATTTCCACTACATTTGCATTGGAAGACTTGGGAGGTAAGAACAACTTTGAAAAACTTGAACTTCATACAGAGTTCATTGAAAGAGGGTATGATGCACAATTAAAGAAAGTTACTATCTACAAACCAAACTTCCCTCCGCCAATGAAATTTTTGTTTCATACTCTTTTAAGTTGTCTCTCAGCCAAGACCACCGCATTTAATGAGATACCTTTGAACATTCAGTATTTGGGTTATGCTATTTTAACAAAATCTGATTACAATTTATCCCAAGCATTGTTTTCTGATTTGTTGAATAATGTGAAAAATGTGAAAAAATTGAAAAAAGTTGTTCGTGGTAATGCTTTTCTGTTGTATCCAAGACTTCTAAGCTACTACCTACGAAAACAAGTGTCACAAACAGATTTTGAACAAGGTGTAGCTTTTCAAATAAATAGTCTTACAAGTAAACTTTTACTAAACTTATGGATAAAGAGTCAAAAGTTTTAACAACTGAAACAAAGGGGGATGAGCCTGTTTTAGATGCGTCCGCATCAGTTGCTCAAACTTCTGTTGTTGAGCGAACTGTTCCTGGTGATCATGACACCACAACCGGTGTTGTGAAACACACACCAGGAAAATGCAAGAAGAAAGCTGTCACATCCAAAAAGCTCATCAAAACCAAACAAAATAAAAAGGTTCATCTGGAAGATGAGACCCCAGAGGTTAATGCAGTGACAACACAAATGTCACTTGAAACCACTCCTGCTACTTCTTCACAGTTGTTGGAAAGATCTCAACCCATCCAAACTCCTCATGTATCCTCACAAAGGGATCATGTTGTAAGTACAGGGACACCACAACATGAAGTAGACCTTTCATATGAAAGTATGTTTAAAAGTCCCTCTCCCAGGGCAATCACTCTTTCTACACCACAACCCTCGACTCAAGTTCCATCAACAATATTACCTCTGTTTGAAGCAATTGAATTTCAGAAAGAAAACATTTCCTCTAATGCACACATTACTGAAAGTAGATCGCAACAAATGACTGTGTCTGAACCAATTCAATCTCTTATCCTACAAAGAGTTGAGGAGGTTATCCCCGTTGAGTATTACGAAACTCTTGGTGGTAGTTCAAGTGGAGCAGCCACTACAACTGTTGAACCCATTGGTGATTAGTTGGACAGTGGTTACATCATTAACACTCCCTTGAAAGCAACTACTGATGAGGTTATAACTGTAATCTCTGCTTCAGTTGGAAGTCCCCAGAATGAAGAAAAGGGGGCATCTGTTTCTGATGATATGGAGACTTCTCCTATTATCAAAACAAATACAACCACTACAGGTGGGAATTCAGATGATCCTATTAAAGTAGGTGATGAATTAACTTATAAGGATTTAACGGTTAGAGTGTCTACTATTGAAACAGATGTTGTTGAAATGAAAGAATTCATTAAGCAGATGATAGAGCTTTTTAAAAGTCAACCTACCAGACAGGAAATTACCAATGAGCTTTGGAATTCTATGCAACCCATCCTTCAAGCTCAGAGGAATTTGGATATATGAATGGTGAAAATCTTTTATTTTATATAGACAGTAAAATAATGCCAAGACACCACGGACAAACGATAAGGAAAATCACCTTCAACATAAGAAACTAGTTATTAAAGTCATTAATACATAACCAAGTAAAAAGTGCGAAAAGATTAAAAATAAAAAGTATTACACTAGATACTTTGTCTTCACCAAGTGATGTAAGAGACTTAGGTAAACATGGCCTTGATTGTCAACAACTCTTACGATCAATCTTGGATCCCGAGACGACTCACACACTCTATAATGGATAATGGATGATGGTGGTGGATGATGGTGTTATGGTGGTGGTGGGTGAAGTGTGAGAGAGGAGGTGTGCCAAGGGATGGTTTGAGCTTGAGCCAAGCACTCCTATTTATAGGCTGAACAAAAGCTCAGGCACGGCCCCGTGTCCACATCCTTCTCTGTCTTCATTAATTGCTTTTGTCTGCATTAGTTGACCATTGCCCCGTGTCTGCTGGGCACGACCCCGTGTGCAGAAGCATATCTGTACTATCAAGATTTGCCTGAATTATGCGAATCTTATAGTTGACCACGACCCTGTTTCCGCTGAGCACGGCCCCGTGGTGGGCGAAGGAAGCTTCTACAACTTTGTCTTTTATGCTGACACTTGGGCACGCCCCCGTGTTCACTGAGCATGGGGCGCGTTCAGTCTTCTGTTCTTTTGTTTTGCTTGGGAAGATGCTGTCGTGGGGTTGGGCATGTCACGTTTGTTCCTTTTCTTGTATTTATGTTAGATTTAGCTGTCTTTTTGCTTCTTTTGTTAATTTGAGCTCATTTAATCCTGAAAATACAAAAGGAAGACAAAGGCACACTTTTTCCAACATTAGTACTAAAAAAAGGGTTAGTTTTATGCCATAATTGATGTAATTTATATGTTGCATTTTGTACACATCAAATACCCAAACACTTGAATCTTTGCTTGTCCTCAAGCAAAACTCTTTATATTGTGGCTTTACACTCCCAAATGGAATGGGTAGAAGAGAAGGTTTTTGGGCTTGTCATAGAGTGTCGGGATTTTCAAGATTCTTTATTTAGTTTTATTTTTATTTATTTACAATCCTATTCGTCATGATTTATTTAAAACTTTTCATAAGATAAATTACTTATTAGGGCATAACATGCCTCTTTAAATTTCTATTTATATACAAGTTCACATACCTCACGGGGGATCACTCAACACTCGGCCGAAGATGTATTTTAGTGAATCACTCGAGAGCGGCATGGAACTTACTCCTACCATAGGCTTGCCAAGCAATCAATCCTACTCCTTTTTAACTATATACCTTTGTAAATATCAAGAGGACTTTTGGGTGAAGGGTTAGGCTTGGGTTAAAGGTA
>JARYGA010014216.1:0-61685 GCA_030545235.1 Helianthus tuberosus | reverse complement strand
TCTTGCTATTTATTTCTGGTTGTGTTGATTGGTTTTAGGTCTAAAGGCTCCCTTGATAAGACTTGCAGAGGCACCTTTGAGTGATGAACCTCTGATCTGGTCCATGTCAAGGTTTCGCCATAGTTGCTTACCGGTGGTTTGTTGTGACAGTTTTGTGCCTCTGTTGATACTTCCTGTTTTTTGTTCTTGTTTGCTTCTGTTTTGTGTTTACAATGGTTGACGGTCCTGTTGTCTCAAGTGGTGGTCCTAGTGATCCACCACCTGAGACACTTGTGAGTAAACTTGATGCGAGTGATCCTTTGTACTTACATCCGTCAGACTCTAGTAATTTGACAATTGTATCTGTGAAATTAAAAGGATCTAAAAATTACACGGTTTGGTCTAATGCAATGCAGTTAGCATTACAAGTTAAAAATAAATGGGGTTTTATTGATAAGACCTGTATAAAATCTGAAAATAATGATATATTGGCCATACAATGGGACAGATGTAACTCTATAGTTCTTACTTGGATATTAAATTCTATTAGTGAGGAATTGTATATGGGTCAAGTTTATTCTAAGCTTGCTAGTTGTTGGTGCATATTAGTGACAACAGCTTAGATTTGGTCTTTGGATATCTTGTAATTAGTTAAACGATAAACAGTTAGCGGGTTTAGCTTTGTATTAGTGAAATAATAGAGTTTGGGCTAAACAAAACCCACATTGGGTCTAGGGGGACAAATTGGGCCTAGTCCATGTAGGAAACCCTAGCCTATGTAGCAAACCTTGTGTTATATAAACAAGGTTAGGCATTAGGGTTTAGGTTAATCAGCCAAAACAGTATTTGTGAGAGAGGAATTTCATGAGAGCCATAGCTTGGATGAAATTAGGGTTTGATTGATTGTAATACGCAAGTTTGATAATCAATAGAAACCCGGTTTGATTGGAATTGTTGTTTCTGCTTTCTACACGTTTTCTGCTATATTCTGATCAAGAGGATTCCGCACTCTTGATTAGATTGACAATTCTGTGAAAGATCCATACATATCAAGGGGACCTACAATTGGTATCAGAGCGTTAGGCTCTTGAAGGCTCGGTTCAGAATTGTGATTGGCAGATACAGGGAGATTTTCGAAATTTGTTAAAATCTGACAATTAGGGTTTCGAATTTTTTGACTGGTTTGATAAAATTTTCGAGATTTTTTGGCTGTTTGATCTTCTGTTTTGTTTGATTGTTGTTTGCAGGTTTTAGGGTTTCCAGGACAGTTTTTTGGTTGATTATTATGAAGAATTTTGGCTGAGAAACTTGAAGATTCGAAGACTGTTCTTCGTGTTCTTCATCAAGTTCATCAAAATTTTGTCAAAACTTTGCTGATTTGCTTGTTTGATTTTGCAGATTTGTGATAGAAGAATCCGGAAAATCATCAAAGTTTCAAAAAGATTAAGTTTCCAAAGTTACTGGCTGGCGAAATTAACTGATCTGGCGAAATTGACTGATCTGGCAAAATTGACTGATCTGCAAAATTAACCAGCATACTTATCGGCGAAGTTAAATCCAAAGGCGACTTTGGTAACCGTATAACTTTCCTCAGCGAAATTATTACGGTTTTCGGCGAATTTACTGGTCGTCGTAATAGCGAAATAGACCAGCGAATTTGCAGCGAATTTGACAGCGAAATTGACATTTCAGCGAAATTGACCAGTGAACTTGATCAGCGAAATAGACCAGCAAAATTAACTATCTGACCCAGCGAAATTAAGAGAGGAATCAAAACCAGCGAAATTGACTTGTTGAGCGAAAATAGTTGCATATTTAAAAGGGTGGAATTTTCGTTGGCAAGCGTCGAAAAAATTTCAGTGTTTTACAAATAGAAATTGATCCGTAGCTCGTTTGACAGAACCGTTTGCACCGTTGAATTCCTTGTATTTTTAGGACAAAAAAGACTCTGGAAAATCCCGAATTCGGTTTTAGACATTATATATCATTGGATTTGTCTTTTCGAGACGATTCTAATGGTGTAATTTGGTAACCACTGTTTTCGGAAAAATTTTGTACGGTTTTATTAGTCTGTTACGTTAAAAATGTCGAACATGTCTAGTTTGAATGAGCTGTTGAGAATGGAGCGTGAGGTTGGCACTACCAACAAACCGCCTAAGATGATGAAGGTGGAAAATTATCTGACATGGAAGGATCGTTTTCAATCCTTCATTGAATATCAGGATACTCGCATGTGGATATGTATCGAAGATGGGTACACAAACCCTACACACGACTTTGAGGGCAGACCACGTAGAACAGCCTATGTGAACATGCAAGAAAATGATAAAAAGATGTATGAGGCTGAAAAGAGAGCCTTGGCTGCAATCAAAATGTCCTTACCTGATAGCATCAAGCATACCTTCAAGAAGTACACAAATTCAAAGGATATGTGGGATGCATTAGAGAAAAGATACGCGGGAAATGCTGATGTCAAGAAGAACAAGATTGATCTACTAAAGAAGCAGTTTGCTGTTTTCAAGTACATGGAACATGAGTCACTTGAGGACATCATCACTCGTTACTA
Source organism: Helianthus tuberosus (assembly GCA_030545235.1). NCBI lineage: Eukaryota > Viridiplantae > Streptophyta > Magnoliopsida > Asterales > Asteraceae > Helianthus > Helianthus tuberosus. The sequence goes on along the minus strand of JARYGA010014216.1, from coordinate 59,140 downwards.
CCATCTGATGTCAGAAATGGAAAATTATGAGATCGATTGCTATACTGACATAGAGAAGAATGACAAGCTGCTCGATGCCTTACCTACCAAGTGGGATATCTACACTCTCATGATCAAGGGAGAAGCTGATTATGAGACAAAAGAGCTTGAAGAAGTCATTGGCAAGCTGAGAGCTTATGAGCTCAGTATGAAGAAGAAAGACACTGGATATAATCAGGTTCAAGATCCAGGGGTTTACAATGGACTTACATCTTCTTCATCTCATAACGCTTCTAGCGACTCTGCTACTACGTTTCTATCTTGTGAGAATGAGCAGGTCACAGTGAATAAGGACGGTGATGTTTGTTTTGTAGCTGCTTCAGGAGGATCAACAGGTGTCAAGAGAACATCAGCTTCTAAGCAGAGTAGTAGTGCTAAGTCGATGCCAATGAGTGTGAAGTCTGCTTAAGAACATCTTGCTCTACTTTCTTCGTTTGTTGCTTCTTATGAGAACTATATTCAGGGGAAGATATCCGATCCTGCTACTTTAGATGAAGATTATGATCAGATTGACCCTGATGATCTTGAAGAGATGGATTTGCAATGGCAAATGGCCATGATTTCTAGACGAGTGAAAAGATTCATGAACAGAACAGGAAGGAAGTTTGTAGGGAGGAGTGTTGGTTTCGACAAGACCAAAGTGAGGTGCTTTAACTGTCAAAGTTATGGGCATTTCGCCAGGGAATGTCAAAAACAAAAGCAAGAGACTTCGAGTCAGAGTTCAAACAACAGGAATGCATCGAACAACTCAAGCTCAAAGGCTTTGATCTCTACAGCAAGAGAAGGTTCCTATGACTGGAGTATTCATCTAGAAGATAATGAAAATGCCACTCAGGCATTCATGGCTGAGATAGTGCCAGTTGAGGATGTTGAACCTACTGTGGGAGATGCTGAAGTGAAAGTGGATGCTGAGGCTGAGATAGAGAGTAAAGCTGAAGAAAAGAAGGATGATCAGACAGCAGATGCTGAAGAAGAAAAGCAGAAGTCTAACCATGAAAAGGAAGCTGAGGAAAAAGATGCAAAATACAAAAGAATGGAAGCTCAACTTGCAGCTCTAATGGCCAATCTTGACAAAACAAACAGGAGAGGTAAAGTCTAATTCTGTATGTTTAAAATGTCGTGAACTACAGGGTGAGGTTGACAGATTGTCAACACAAAACAAAAGTTTGGTAAGCGAGATGTCTGACGTTAAAGAATCAATTTTTTTGCTAAAAGAAATGAGTCTCTATACTTGAAGAAAATAAAAGGTTATGAAAGTGAAATTGAAGCCGTAACCTGCAAATTAAATGAAAAACTTCAAGTCATAGACTTAGCTCATGAAATGATGGCTGAGAAAACAAAAGAGATTTCTGAAAAATGCAAAGAGTTGTCAGATGCATAACTCAAAATTGTTGAACTTGAAAAGAAATTAGGTCAATTTAGGGACTCTACTTTTGTTATGAAACACATGATGGGTGGGTTAAAGAAGAGTAATGACAAGACTATTTTGGGATTCCAGGGCTTTAATGAAGTCCCACCTCCTCTTAGTCATGATTATTCATTCCTACCTGATGAAGATGAGCTAACAAAGTTTATGTCAACAGCACCAAGTAGTTCCACATCAAGACAAGGTGATGAGTCTGCATGTGATGATGCTAAGAAGAATAATAACAGCAAACCAGTTTTGAAAAAGAAAACTTCACATCCTAAGAATAAGAATACAACTGTTGTTAAACAGATTAATTTTGTTCAAGGAAGTGACATGAAAAACGAAACAACTGTTATTGAAAACGAATCTAATGTAGAGTTTGCTAAAAACAAGAACAAAGAAATTTCTGAAACTAAGCAAACTGAACCAAATTCTTCTAAGGCATCATCATCACAACCTGAATCTAGTTCAAAGGCTTCAGATAAGAAGTCCTCGAAAAAGAGATCGTGCTTCAAATGTCACACCAAAGGACATGTAGCTAGCTGTTGTCCTAACAAAAAGAATGAAGCACAAGTGAATAAGAGGAAGAGAGAGAAGTCACCAGAGAATAGTGGTGATAAAAAGGAGAGAGAGTCAAACTCTCCGAAGAAATCTGCTCCTAAGCAACCAGAGAATGTTGCTGTTGGTGAAGATAAGGCTGAAAAAGGAATTCCACAAGTTCCTCGTTTTCAAAGAAATCAACCAAGATTTCAGGCTAGATCTCCACCAGGCAGATATGAGAGACCTAGAAGCAGTTCACCAAGAATGAACAATAATAATTCAAATAATTTCAGGAGTCAAGGTCAATATCAAAATCGATACCAAAAGGATGGTGGTCGAACTTTTTATAACAATGGCTTTAGAAATTACAACAATAATGCTTCTTGGAATCAAAATTCAAGGTACCAAAATCAAATTTTTCAAAGGTCAAACAGTTCAAACACATATAGGAACCTCAGGACCAAAGACCTAGTGGAAATCAAAATCAAATTCCATCGACAGGTCTGAGATCCAAGACTCCAGTTAGGAGTAATGGATTTTGGATGGACGTTCCAGTAGTTAGTGAATTTGGACAACCCAAGACCATTAAGACTTGGGTCCCCCAATCTAACTAATTTCTTGGTTGGTGTGTGCAGGAGCTGCTAAGGAGGATTATCAACTTGTGGTATGTTGATAGTGGCTGCTCCAGGCACATGACGGGGGATGCGAGATTGTTGACGGAGTTTGAAGATTATGATGGAGGACATGTGAATTTTGTGGGTGCTAAAGGTGGTAGAATTACAGGACGAGGAAAAGTGACCAATGGGAAGATCACACTGGACAAAGTGAACTGTTGAGCAGCTTAAACACAATCTGATGAGCGTGTCTCAAGTCTGCGACAAGGGTCACTCGGTCCATTTTACCAAGAATGAAGCATTAGTGTTGAAACCAGGTTTGGAGATTCCGAACGATTGGATAGTGATGCGAGCGCCAAGGAGAAATGACACTTATGTCATGGACATGGGTGCTAAGGATCCAACTGCTGTGGTGGCGTGTTTACTATCAAAAGCATCTGAAGCTGAATCAATGTTGTGGCACAGACGCATGGCCCATATTCACTATCGAAAAATGAATTACCTTGTTAAACATGAGCTAGTGAAAGGGGTTCCAATGCGGAGGTTTCAAGTGGAAGACAAATGTCTTCCATGTCAAAAGGGAAAACAACACAAGAAACCTCACAAATCAAAAACAGTAAATTCCATAGTTGCCCCTTACGAGTTACTTCACATGAATTTATTCGGTCCAGTGAACGTGAGGAGCATAGGTGGAAAGTACTATTGTCTTGTTGTCACTGATGATTACTCACGTTATTAATGGGTTTTCTTTTTAGGTACAAAAGATGAGACAGCAGAGATGTTGATAGATCTTTTTACAAAATTGGAAAAAGTCCATGATGCAAAGATTAAGAGGATAAGGAGTGATAATGGCACGGAGTTCAAGAATCGTATTCTGGATCTCTATTGTCTTCGCAAGGGAATTGAACATCAATATTCTGCTCCTTATACGCCTCAACAGAATGGAGTCACTGAGAGGAAAAACAGGACGTTGATTGAAGCCGCTAGGACAATGCTTTCAGATTCAAAGCTACCAGTGCTTTTCTGGGGAGAAGCTGTGAATACAGCTTGCTACGTCCTAAACAAAGTTTTGACTGTTAAACGTTTTAACAAAACTTGTCATGAGTTGATGTTTAATAAAAAGCCAAACTTAGAAGGCTTTGAACCATTTGGATTACCCTGCACCATTATGCGTAATAAAGATAAACAAAAATTCGGTGAGGTGGCTGACGATGGCTACTTTCTAGGTTACGTGCCTGGCACACCGAATAAAAGGGTTTTTAATCTAAAAACTGGTAAAATTGAGGTTGTGTTTAATGTGGAAATTACTTCATACAAACCTCAACAATCAACGAATGGACCTGCTATATTATATGATTATGAAAGTGTTTTTAAATCATTTAATATTCCTGAGTTTTCCAATGCAGATGATTCTCAGCTGATTCAGACAATCATAAATGAAGATGATGAAGGCGAGTTCATGCCTAGATCAAATGTTGATATGACAGATGCTGCAGAAACTTCCCAAGGTGCTGCTGATACTGATTCAAGCGATAGTGAACCGGAACCCAATCAGGGGGGGGATTTCATTAATCCGTTTGCAAATCAGAACATTCAGGGGGAGGTTGGATCAAACCTGGATGATAATCTTGAAGTGGATACCATTGCTACTACACGAGCAAATAGAGATCATCCAGTTGACATGATACTTGGAGATCCTACTGCAGGTGTTCAGACAAGGCGAAGCATAGCAGCGAATACTAGTTTATTTGTGTCAATTGAGAAGACTGGGATTGTGAACGAGTGCTTGTATAGTTGCTTTATTTCCCAAGAGGAGCCGAAGAACATTCATATGGCTCTTAAAGACAATTCATGGGTTGAAGCTATGCAAGAGGAATTGGCCCAGTTTGCTAAGTTGAAGGTTTGGGAGTTAGTTGACCTTCCTAAAGGAGAAAGAGAGATTGGCACTAAATGGGTGTTTAGGTGCAAGAAGGATGAGAGAGGTATTGTCACGCGAAACAAGGCTTGATTGGTTGTCAAAGGTTTCAATCAGCAAGAAGAGATTGATTACAATGAAGTGTTTGCACCAGTGGCAAGGTTGGAGGCAATTCGTTTGTTTCTAGCTTTCGCAACATTCAAGGGCTTCAAAGTTTACCAACTAGACGTGAAGAGTGCATTTCTTTATGGGAAAGTCCAATAAGTGGTGTATGTCTAACAACCAGATGGGTTCGTTGATCCAGATTATCCAGATCGGGTGTACAAACTTGATAAGGCTTTGTATGGACTACATCAAGCTCCCAGGGCGTGGTACGAGACACTGTCTACACATCTGATAAAGAATGGTTTTGAAAGAGGTCAGATTGACAGTACACTGTTCATCAAGAGGAAGAAGGATGATTTTCTGCTGGTACAGGTATACGTGGATGACATCATCTTTGGGTCATCTGATGAAAACATGTGTAAAGAGTTCGAGCAGGTGATGAAGAGCAAGTTCGAAATGAGCGCTATGGGTGAGCTGTCTTACTTTCTGGGATTACAAGTTGAACAGAAGGAGGATGGGATGTTTATTCATCAAACAAAGTATGTGTATGACATTTTGAGTCGGTTCAAAATGAATGATTGCTCTACTTTCAACACACCCATATGTGAAAATCACAATCTTGGCCCAGATCATGAAAGTACTGAAGACGTTGATCCAACTCAATACAGGGCAATGATTGGTTCTCTAATGTACTTGACTGCTTCAAGACCCGACATCATGTTTTTCGTATGCTTGTGTGCCAGATATTAGGCTAATCCGAAAGAGTCACACATAAAAGCAGTGAAGCGGATTCTTCGTTACTTGAAGGGGAAACCTAAACTTGGGTTGTGGTATCCAGCTGATAGTGATTTGACGTTTGTTGCTTACACTGACTCAGACTTTGGAGGATGCAAGTCTAACAGGAAGTCTACAATAGGTGGTTGTCAGTTCTTAGGAGGCAGGATTGTGTCTTGGCAATGCAAGAAGCAATCTTGTGTGTCTACATCTACGTGTGAAGCTTAATATATTACTGCGGGAAGCTGCTGCTCTCAGGTTCTCTAGATTCAACAGCAAATGGGCGATTACGGTTTGGATTTCACTCGTACTCCTATTATGATAGATAATAATGCCACAATTTCAATAACAAATAATCCCGTGAAACACAGTCGCACAAAACATATTGACATTCGTCATCATTTTATACGGGATTGTGCTAAAAAGAGACTAATTGAATTACATCGAGTCGACACAGAAGATAACCTGGCAGATCTTTATACTAAAGCATTTGACAGGGCTCGCTTTGAACATTTAGTCGAACTCAACGGGATGAGGAATCCTGAATAACTAGTTTTTCATAAGAATTTTGTAAATAGTTTACTGCTTTCTTAAAAGTCAAAAATACAAAAACATTGAAAAATCAAAAACATAAAAAAATAAAAAAATAAAAAATGAGTTATCACTGTGTGAAAAAGAAGAAATGATAGTACATCAGCAAGTTAGACTGTCACACTGAAACTGAAACTAAATTGCTTAAGTGTGATAGCAGCTTCATCATATGATGTACCAATAGGCAAAAAGCATGAAATAATCAACTTACCAATGTGATATAAACCTAAATGAACTGTATATGAGTGGGGAACACATCAGTGGTGTATGGTTTAATGACCTTAAATCTTGCATTGATAGATTGCCAAAATCTGAGGTTTTGGGTCTTTATACTGTAAATTCATCTGGGGATATCAGGGTTGTCCTTCTGCTGCATCCAGATACATGCTGACCTAGGCACAACCAGGATATCTTAAAAGAGCATAAAATGCCAAATCCCATAAATGAAGAAGCTCTCATAGAGAGACATTCAAAAAGTGCAAAATGCATAATTCGTACCAAAAATGGTATTTGTCTTAGCCCTCGTTAGATATTTTGGTCTCTTTGCTGTATGGAAGTACTGACCTGTTCACCAATTATCTAAACGTTGAAAAACAAAACGGATGAATTCAGTATACTCACCTACTACGATGAATTTTTGTGCATACCTTGATCACGGGGATATATCCTGAAGTGGGACACACTAGTATTTCAGTATAATAAAATTACCTTAACGTATCATACGGTAATGGTACTTGAAATGTTCATGCATTTTGTTTAAGTGGACAAACATACTGGTAATCGTCTTGGACTGCTTTTCACGAAAAAATAAATAAAGAATTAACTAATAGTGTGAAAACAGTTTGATTGTGCTGATATGATCTTCTTACCGGTGATTCTCACAAAAATAGAGTGTTTATTGCTTTTGTATTTACTTGCTTTCAGAAAATAAAATAAAAAACAAAAATAGTGTCTTTTTCTATTTAAAATTCTTAACGTACGGAAAACTGTTATTCTTGGAGGAATTGTTACTGATAGGGGGAGACGGTGTTAGAAAGTGAGTTCAAAATTTTTAAATGATGCAGGTTCTTGTGTGTTGAACAAAAAGTTTTGCATGTTGGTGATAAGTTGAAAATGCTTAATCTGTGATACAGTTTAACTATCTCTTGAATAATGATAATTTATTTAACTTTGTTGAAAAATTCTTATGGTTTCTCGAGATGTTTGTTTTATAGTATACAGATTGAAGCGGTATGTTGCTGAGAAGTTGCTGAGAAGATGAGAGTTTGATTGGATGCATGGTAGAACCTCCTTTCTATATTGCAGACAAGGTTGAAGAGTTTGAAGATTTCTTTGCAAATGCTAAACTGGAGTTTACTCAAGTGCTAACGTTTTGAAGATTTGGTGATTGGATGCATCAGCTTAGGGGGAGTCTGTTGCTGACAGAAGATTGAAGCTGAAGCTATCCAAAGACCAAAGACACTACAAGACTACATGAAGATTGCAAGAAGACTGAAGACAAATTTATTTTATGAAGCTATTGTCAAGGGGGAGTTTGTTGGTGCATATTAGTGACAACAGCTTAGATTTGGTCTTTGGATATCTTGTAATTAGTTAAACGATAAACAGTTAGCGGGTTTAGCTTTGTATTAGTGAAATAATAGAGTTTGGGCTAAACAAAACCCACATTGGGTCTAGGGGACGAATTGGGCCTAGTCCATGTAGGAAACCCTAGCCTATGTAGCAAACCTTGTGTTATATAAACAAGGTTAGGCATTAGGGTTTAGGTTAATCAGCCAAAACAGTATTTGTGAGAGAGGAATTTCATGAGAGCCATAGCTTGGATGAAATTAGGGTTTGATTGATTGTAATACGCAAGTTTGATAATCAATAGAAACCCGGTTTGATTGGAATTGTTGTTTCTGCTTTCTACACGTTTTCTGCTATATTCTGATCAAGAGGATTCCGCACTCTTGATTAGATTGACAATTCTGTGAAAGATCCATACATATCAAGGGGACCTACAATTGGTATCAGAGCGTTAGGCTCTTGAAGGCTCGGTTCAGAATTGTGATTGGCAGATACAGGGAGATTTTCGAAATTTGTTAAAATCTGACAATTAGGGTTTCGAATTTTTTGACTGGTTTGATAAAATTTTCGAGATTTTTTGGCTGTTTGATCTTCTGTTTTGTTTGATTGTTGTTTGCAGGTTTTAGGGTTTCCAGGACAGTTTTTTGGTTGATTATTATGAAGAATTTTGGCTGAGAAACTTGAAGATTCGAAGACTGTTCTTCGTGTTCTTCATCAAGTTCATCAAAATTTTGTCAAAACTTTGCTGATTTGCTTGTTTGATTTTGCAGATTTGTGATAGAAGAATCCGGAAAATCATCAAAGTTTCAAAAAGATTAAGTTTCCAAAGTTACTGGCTGGCGAAATTAACTGATCTGGCGAAATTGACTGATCTGGCAAAATTGACTGATCTGCAAAATTAACCAGCATACTTATCGGCGAAGTTAAATCCAAAGGCGACTTTGGTAACCGTATAACTTTCCTCAGCGAAATTATTACGGTTTTCGGCGAATTTACTGGTCGTCGTAATAGCGAAATAGACCAGCGAATTTGCAGCGAATTTGACAGCGAAATTGACATTTCAGCGAAATTGACCAGTGAACTTGATCAGCGAAATAGACCAGCAAAATTAACTATCTGACCCAGCGAAATTAAGAGAGGAATCAAAACCAGCGAAATTGACTTGTTGAGCGAAAATAGTTGCATATTTAAAAGGGTGGAATTTTCGTTGGCAAGCGTCGAAAAAATTTCAGTGTTTTACAAATAGAAATTGATCCGTAGCTCGTTTGACAGAACCGTTTGCACCGTTGAATTCCTTGTATTTTTAGGACAAAAAAGACTCTGGAAAATCCCGAATTCGGTTTTAGACATTATATATCATTGGATTTGTCTTTTCGAGACGATTCTAATGGTGTAATTTGGTAACCACTGTTTTCGGAAAAATTTTGTACGGTTTTATTAGTCTGTTACGTTAAAAATGTCGAACATGTCTAGTTTGAATGAGCTGTTGAGAATGGAGCGTGAGGTTGGCACTACCAACAAACCGCCTAAGATGATGAAGGTGGAAAATTATCTGACATGGAAGGATCGTTTTCAATCCTTCATTGAATATCAGGATACTCGCATGTGGATATGTATCGAAGATGGGTACACAAACCCTACACACGACTTTGAGGGCAGACCACGTAGAACAGCCTATGTGAACATGCAAGAAAATGATAAAAAGATGTATGAGGCTGAAAAGAGAGCCTTGGCTGCAATCAAAATGTCCTTACCTGATAGCATCAAGCATACCTTCAAGAAGTACACAAATTCAAAGGATATGTGGGATGCATTAGAGAAAAGATACGCGGGAAATGCTGATGTCAAGAAGAACAAGATTGATCTACTAAAGAAGCAGTTTGCTGTTTTCAAGTACATGGAACATGAGTCACTTGAGGACATCATCACTCGTTACTACCATCTGATGTCAGAAATGGAAAATTATGAGATCGATTGCTATACTGACATAGAGAAGAATGACAAGCTGCTCGATGCCTTACCTACCAAGTGGGATATCTACACTCTCATGATCAAGGGAGAAGCTGATTATGAGACAAAAGAGCTTGAAGAAGTCATTGGCAAGCTGAGAGCTTATGAGCTCAGTATGAAGAAGAAAGACACTGGATATAATCAGGTTCAAGATCCAGGGGTTTACAATGGACTTACATCTTCTTCATCTCATAACGCTTCTAGCGACTCTGCTACTACGTTTCTATCTTGTGAGAATGAGCAGGTCACAGTGAATAAGGACGGTGATGTTTGTTTTGTAGCTGCTTCAGGAGGATCAACAGGTGTCAAGAGAACATCAGCTTCTAAGCAGAGTAGTAGTGCTAAGTCGATGCCAATGAGTGTGAAGTCTGCTTAAGAACATCTTGCTCTACTTTCTTCGTTTGTTGCTTCTTATGAGAACTATATTCAGGGGAAGATATCCGATCCTGCTACTTTAGATGAAGATTATGATCAGATTGACCCTGATGATCTTGAAGAGATGGATTTGCAATGGCAAATGGCCATGATTTCTAGACGAGTGAAAAGATTCATGAACAGAACAGGAAGGAAGTTTGTAGGGAGGAGTGTTGGTTTCGACAAGACCAAAGTGAGGTGCTTTAACTGTCAAAGTTATGGGCATTTCGCCAGGGAATGTCAAAAACAAAAGCAAGAGACTTCGAGTCAGAGTTCAAACAACAGGAATGCATCGAACAACTCAAGCTCAAAGGCTTTGATCTCTACAGCAAGAGAAGGTTCCTATGACTGGAGTATTCATCTAGAAGATAATGAAAATGCCACTCAGGCATTCATGGCTGAGATAGTGCCAGTTGAGGATGTTGAACCTACTGTGGGAGATGCTGAAGTGAAAGTGGATGCTGAGGCTGAGATAGAGAGTAAAGCTGAAGAAAAGAAGGATGATCAGACAGCAGATGCTGAAGAAGAAAAGCAGAAGTCTAACCATGAAAAGGAAGCTGAGGAAAAAGATGCAAAATACAAAAGAATGGAAGCTCAACTTGCAGCTCTAATGGCCAATCTTGACAAAACAAACAGGAGAGGTAAAGTCTAATTCTGTATGTTTAAAATGTCGTGAACTACAGGGTGAGGTTGACAGATTGTCAACACAAAACAAAAGTTTGGTAAGCGAGATGTCTGACGTTAAAGAATCAATTTTTTTGCTAAAAGAAATGAGTCTCTATACTTGAAGAAAATAAAAGGTTATGAAAGTGAAATTGAAGCCGTAACCTGCAAATTAAATGAAAAACTTCAAGTCATAGACTTAGCTCATGAAATGATGGCTGAGAAAACAAAAGAGATTTCTGAAAAATGCAAAGAGTTGTCAGATGCATAACTCAAAATTGTTGAACTTGAAAAGAAATTAGGTCAATTTAGGGACTCTACTTTTGTTATGAAACACATGATGGGTGGGTTAAAGAAGAGTAATGACAAGACTATTTTGGGATTCCAGGGCTTTAATGAAGTCCCACCTCCTCTTAGTCATGATTATTCATTCCTACCTGATGAAGATGAGCTAACAAAGTTTATGTCAACAGCACCAAGTAGTTCCACATCAAGACAAGGTGATGAGTCTGCATGTGATGATGCTAAGAAGAATAATAACAGCAAACCAGTTTTGAAAAAGAAAACTTCACATCCTAAGAATAAGAATACAACTGTTGTTAAACAGATTAATTTTGTTCAAGGAAGTGACATGAAAAACGAAACAACTGTTATTGAAAACGAATCTAATGTAGAGTTTGCTAAAAACAAGAACAAAGAAATTTCTGAAACTAAGCAAACTGAACCAAATTCTTCTAAGGCATCATCATCACAACCTGAATCTAGTTCAAAGGCTTCAGATAAGAAGTCCTCGAAAAAGAGATCGTGCTTCAAATGTCACACCAAAGGACATGTAGCTAGCTGTTGTCCTAACAAAAAGAATGAAGCACAAGTGAATAAGAGGAAGAGAGAGAAGTCACCAGAGAATAGTGGTGATAAAAAGGAGAGAGAGTCAAACTCTCCGAAGAAATCTGCTCCTAAGCAACCAGAGAATGTTGCTGTTGGTGAAGATAAGGCTGAAAAAGGAATTCCACAAGTTCCTCGTTTTCAAAGAAATCAACCAAGATTTCAGGCTAGATCTCCACCAGGCAGATATGAGAGACCTAGAAGCAGTTCACCAAGAATGAACAATAATAATTCAAATAATTTCAGGAGTCAAGGTCAATATCAAAATCGATACCAAAAGGATGGTGGTCGAACTTTTTATAACAATGGCTTTAGAAATTACAACAATAATGCTTCTTGGAATCAAAATTCAAGGTACCAAAATCAAATTTTTCAAAGGTCAAACAGTTCAAACACATATAGGAACCTCAGGACCAAAGACCTAGTGGAAATCAAAATCAAATTCCATCGACAGGTCTGAGATCCAAGACTCCAGTTAGGAGTAATGGATTTTGGATGGACGTTCCAGTAGTTAGTGAATTTGGACAACCCAAGACCATTAAGACTTGGGTCCCCCAATCTAACTAATTTCTTGGTTGGTGTGTGCAGGAGCTGCTAAGGAGGATTATCAACTTGTGGTATGTTGATAGTGGCTGCTCCAGGCACATGACGGGGGATGCGAGATTGTTGACGGAGTTTGAAGATTATGATGGAGGACATGTGAATTTTGTGGGTGCTAAAGGTGGTAGAATTACAGGACGAGGAAAAGTGACCAATGGGAAGATCACACTGGACAAAGTGAACTGTTGAGCAGCTTAAACACAATCTGATGAGCGTGTCTCAAGTCTGCGACAAGGGTCACTCGGTCCATTTTACCAAGAATGAAGCATTAGTGTTGAAACCAGGTTTGGAGATTCCGAACGATTGGATAGTGATGCGAGCGCCAAGGAGAAATGACACTTATGTCATGGACATGGGTGCTAAGGATCCAACTGCTGTGGTGGCGTGTTTACTATCAAAAGCATCTGAAGCTGAATCAATGTTGTGGCACAGACGCATGGCCCATATTCACTATCGAAAAATGAATTACCTTGTTAAACATGAGCTAGTGAAAGGGGTTCCAATGCGGAGGTTTCAAGTGGAAGACAAATGTCTTCCATGTCAAAAGGGAAAACAACACAAGAAACCTCACAAATCAAAAACAGTAAATTCCATAGTTGCCCCTTACGAGTTACTTCACATGAATTTATTCGGTCCAGTGAACGTGAGGAGCATAGGTGGAAAGTACTATTGTCTTGTTGTCACTGATGATTACTCACGTTATTAATGGGTTTTCTTTTTAGGTACAAAAGATGAGACAGCAGAGATGTTGATAGATCTTTTTACAAAATTGGAAAAAGTCCATGATGCAAAGATTAAGAGGATAAGGAGTGATAATGGCACGGAGTTCAAGAATCGTATTCTGGATCTCTATTGTCTTCGCAAGGGAATTGAACATCAATATTCTGCTCCTTATACGCCTCAACAGAATGGAGTCACTGAGAGGAAAAACAGGACGTTGATTGAAGCCGCTAGGACAATGCTTTCAGATTCAAAGCTACCAGTGCTTTTCTGGGGAGAAGCTGTGAATACAGCTTGCTACGTCCTAAACAAAGTTTTGACTGTTAAACGTTTTAACAAAACTTGTCATGAGTTGATGTTTAATAAAAAGCCAAACTTAGAAGGCTTTGAACCATTTGGATTACCCTGCACCATTATGCGTAATAAAGATAAACAAAAATTCGGTGAGGTGGCTGACGATGGCTACTTTCTAGGTTACGTGCCTGGCACACCGAATAAAAGGGTTTTTAATCTAAAAACTGGTAAAATTGAGGTTGTGTTTAATGTGGAAATTACTTCATACAAACCTCAACAATCAACGAATGGACCTGCTATATTATATGATTATGAAAGTGTTTTTAAATCATTTAATATTCCTGAGTTTTCCAATGCAGATGATTCTCAGCTGATTCAGACAATCATAAATGAAGATGATGAAGGCGAGTTCATGCCTAGATCAAATGTTGATATGACAGATGCTGCAGAAACTTCCCAAGGTGCTGCTGATACTGATTCAAGCGATAGTGAACCGGAACCCAATCAGGGGGGGGATTTCATTAATCCGTTTGCAAATCAGAACATTCAGGGGGAGGTTGGATCAAACCTGGATGATAATCTTGAAGTGGATACCATTGCTACTACACGAGCAAATAGAGATCATCCAGTTGACATGATACTTGGAGATCCTACTGCAGGTGTTCAGACAAGGCGAAGCATAGCAGCGAATACTAGTTTATTTGTGTCAATTGAGAAGACTGGGATTGTGAACGAGTGCTTGTATAGTTGCTTTATTTCCCAAGAGGAGCCGAAGAACATTCATATGGCTCTTAAAGACAATTCATGGGTTGAAGCTATGCAAGAGGAATTGGCCCAGTTTGCTAAGTTGAAGGTTTGGGAGTTAGTTGACCTTCCTAAAGGAGAAAGAGAGATTGGCACTAAATGGGTGTTTAGGTGCAAGAAGGATGAGAGAGGTATTGTCACGCGAAACAAGGCTTGATTGGTTGTCAAAGGTTTCAATCAGCAAGAAGAGATTGATTACAATGAAGTGTTTGCACCAGTGGCAAGGTTGGAGGCAATTCGTTTGTTTCTAGCTTTCGCAACATTCAAGGGCTTCAAAGTTTACCAACTAGACGTGAAGAGTGCATTTCTTTATGGGAAAGTCCAATAAGTGGTGTATGTCTAACAACCAGATGGGTTCGTTGATCCAGATTATCCAGATCGGGTGTACAAACTTGATAAGGCTTTGTATGGACTACATCAAGCTCCCAGGGCGTGGTACGAGACACTGTCTACACATCTGATAAAGAATGGTTTTGAAAGAGGTCAGATTGACAGTACACTGTTCATCAAGAGGAAGAAGGATGATTTTCTGCTGGTACAGGTATACGTGGATGACATCATCTTTGGGTCATCTGATGAAAACATGTGTAAAGAGTTCGAGCAGGTGATGAAGAGCAAGTTCGAAATGAGCGCTATGGGTGAGCTGTCTTACTTTCTGGGATTACAAGTTGAACAGAAGGAGGATGGGATGTTTATTCATCAAACAAAGTATGTGTATGACATTTTGAGTCGGTTCAAAATGAATGATTGCTCTACTTTCAACACACCCATATGTGAAAATCACAATCTTGGCCCAGATCATGAAAGTACTGAAGACGTTGATCCAACTCAATACAGGGCAATGATTGGTTCTCTAATGTACTTGACTGCTTCAAGACCCGACATCATGTTTTTCGTATGCTTGTGTGCCAGATATTAGGCTAATCCGAAAGAGTCACACATAAAAGCAGTGAAGCGGATTCTTCGTTACTTGAAGGGGAAACCTAAACTTGGGTTGTGGTATCCAGCTGATAGTGATTTGACGTTTGTTGCTTACACTGACTCAGACTTTGGAGGATGCAAGTCTAACAGGAAGTCTACAATAGGTGGTTGTCAGTTCTTAGGAGGCAGGATTGTGTCTTGGCAATGCAAGAAGCAATCTTGTGTGTCTACATCTACGTGTGAAGCTTAATATATTACTGCGGGAAGCTGCTGCTCTCAGGTTCTCTAGATTCAACAGCAAATGCGCGATTACGGTTTGGATTTCACTCGTACTCCTATTATGATAGATAATAATGCCACAATTTCAATAACAAATAATCCCGTGAAACACAGTCGCACAAAACATATTGACATTCGTCATCATTTTATACGGGATTGTGCTAAAAAGAGACTAATTGAATTACATCGAGTCGACACAGAAGATAACCTGGCAGATCTTTATACTAAAGCATTTGACAGGGCTCGCTTTGAACATTTAGTCGAACTCAACGGGATGAGGAATCCTGAATAACTAGTTTTTCATAAGAATTTTGTAAATAGTTTACTGCTTTCTTAAAAGTCAAAAATACAAAAACATTGAAAAATCAAAAACATAAAAAAATAAAAAAATAAAAAATGAGTTATCACTGTGTGAAAAAGAAGAAATGATAGTACATCAGCAAGTTAGACTGTCACACTGAAACTGAAACTAAATTGCTTAAGTGTGATAGCAGCTTCATCATATGATGTACCAATAGGCAAAAAGCATGAAATAATCAACTTACCAATGTGATATAAACCTAAATGAACTGTATATGAGTGGGGAACACATCAGTGGTGTATGGTTTAATGACCTTAAATCTTGCATTGATAGATTGCCAAAATCTGAGGTTTTGGGTCTTTATACTGTAAATTCATCTGGGGATATCAGGGTTGTCCTTCTGCTGCATCCAGATACATGCTGACCTAGGCACAACCAGGATATCTTAAAAGAGCATAAAATGCCAAATCCCATAAATGAAGAAGCTCTCATAGAGAGACATTCAAAAAGTGCAAAATGCATAATTCGTACCAAAAATGGTATTTGTCTTAGCCCTCGTTAGATATTTTGGTTTCTTTGCTGTATGGAAGTACTGACCTGTTCACCAATTATCTAAACGTTGAAAAACAAAACGGATGAATTCAGTATACTCACCTACTACGATGAATTTTTGTGCATACCTTGATCACGGGGATATATCCTGAAGTGGGACACACTAGTATTTCAGTATAATAAAATTACCTTAACGTATCATACGGTAATGGTACTTGAAATGTTCATGCATTTTGTTTAAGTGGACAAACATACTGGTAATCGTCTTGGACTGCTTTTCACGAAAAAATAAATAAAGAATTAACTAATAGTGTGAAAACAGTTTGATTGTGCTGATATGATCTTCTTACCGGTGATTCTCACAAAAATAGAGTGTTTATTGCTTTTGTATTTACTTGCTTTCAGAAAATAAAATAAAAAACAAAAATAGTGTCTTTTTCTATTTAAAATTCTTAACGTACGGAAAACTGTTATTCTTGGAGGAATTGTTACTGATAGGGGGAGACGGTGTTAGAAAGTGAGTTCAAAATTTTTAAATGATGCAGGTTCTTGTGTGTTGAACAAAAAGTTTTGCATGTTGGTGATAAGTTGAAAATGCTTAATCTGTGATACAGTTTAACTATCTCTTGAATAATGATAATTTATTTAACTTTGTTGAAAAATTCTTATGGTTTCTCGAGATGTTTGTTTTATAGTATACAGATTGAAGCGGTATGTTGCTGAGAAGTTGCTGAGAAGATGAGAGTTTGATTGGATGCATGGTAGAACCTCCTTTCTATATTGCAGACAAGGTTGAAGAGTTTGAAGATTTCTTTGCAAATGCTAAACTGGAGTTTACTCAAGTGCTAACGTTTTGAAGATTTGGTGATTGGATGCATCAGCTTAGGGGGAGTCTGTTGCTGACAGAAGATTGAAGCTGAAGCTATCCAAAGACCAAAGACACTACAAGACTACATGAAGATTGCAAGAAGACTGAAGACAAATTTATTTTATGAAGCTATTGTCAAGGGGGAGTTTGTTGGTGCATATTAGTGACAACAGCTTAGATTTGGTCTTTGGATATCTTGTAATTAGTTAAACGATAAACAGTTAGCGGGTTTAGCTTTGTATTAGTGAAATAATAGAGTTTGGGCTAAACAAAACCCACATTGGGTCTAGGGGACGAATTGGGCCTAGTCCATGTAGGAAACCCTAGCCTATGTAGCAAACCTTGTGTTATATAAACAAGGTTAGGCTTTAGGGTTTAGGTTAATCAGCCAAAACAGTATTTGTGAGAGAGGAATTTCGTGAGAGCCATAGCTTGGACGAAATTAGGGTTTGATTGATTGTAATACACAAGTTTGATAATCAATAGAAACCCGGTTTGATTGGAATTGCTGTTTCTGTTTTCTACACGTTTTCTGCTATATTCTGATCAAGAGGATTCCCCACTCTTGATTAGTTTGACAATTCTGTGAAAGATCCATACATATCAAGGGGACCTACACTAGTGATGTGTGGACATATCTAAAAGAAACTTATAATAAAATAGATGGGTCTGTTGTGTATGATTTGTATCAGAAAATTAATAGTTTTACTCAGGATGGTTTAAGTGTCTCTGAATACTATCATAAACTGAATGTTATGTGGAGACAACTAGATCAAATCTTGCAACTGCCTACTTGCTCTTGTGATGCTGCAAATGATTTCAATAATTTTAATCATATGATTAAGCTAATGCAGTTTTTAATGGGCCTCGATGGAATATATCAAAGTGTTAGAACAAATTTGTTAATGAAAGAAACTTTGCCCTCTGTTAAAGAGGCGTTTGCTATTGTTTCTAGGGAGGAATCTCATAAAAACTCTAGCAATAGTGCTAAAAAAGGACAAACACTGGCTTTTGTTTCTGAAGTGAATCAACCGGCTGAGTTTAAGAAAACTAATAAGGTTTCAAATCAGAATCTGAAGTGTTCTCACTGTAATAAAATAGGTCATTCTGTAGATAAATGTTTTGAAATTATTGGTTATCCGTCTTGGATGAGACCTCCAAGAAACAATCAAGGCAAGAAAGCAGCTGCAAGTAATAGTAGTTCCCTTGAGTCATCTAACAATTCTGTTAATTCTCTGACTAGTGATCAAATAGCAAGGCTTCTTAGTTTGTTAGGAGATAAGCCTAGTGGGCCCCCCTCAGAGTTGTAATGTTTTAGGTAGTCCGTTTTGTGCTAGTTTGTTCTCTAAACCTGTGTTCTGTTTTAATAGTAAGTCCAAGTGTGAACTGAATATGGGTTGGATTGTTGATTCAGGTGCAAACCAACATATGATTAAAGATGAAAGTTGTTTAATTGATTTTATAGATTTTTCTGAGTTCCAAATTACTGTAAAACATCCTAATGGCACAAATGCTTTGGTGACTAAAATTGGTTCTGTTAAGCTTGTTAATGATGTTATTTTAAAGGATGTATTTGTTGTTCCTGAGTATAACATAAATCTTATTTCAGTTCATAAACTAGCTAGAGATAACAAAATGTTAGTTGTGTTTGATGAAAGCAAATGTTATATTCAGGATTTGTCAACCAAGAGAGTCCTGGTGACTGGTAGCCAGTTAGATGGTTTGTATTTTTGTGGAAGTTCTTTCATGGTTGATAAGGTGTGTTGTAGTTCTAGTAGTTATACTAGTTTGTGGCATGCTAGAATAGGGCATCCTTCTGATCATGCTATTAAAGTGTTTAAAAACAAATTGAATTTAGGAAGTTCTGATCCTTTTCTTCCCTGTGAAGTTTGTCAAAGGGCAAACACAGGGAACCTCTCCCTTTGAGTAATCATAGAACTAGTGAGTTAGGGGATCTTGTACATTTGGATGTATGGGGTCCTTATAAAATTGCTAGTAGAGAAGGACATAACTTCTTCTTGACCATAGTAGATGATTACTCAAGGGCTGTGTGGGTGCGTTTAATGAAAACTAAACATGAAGTTTATGAAAATATTATTGGCTTTGTAAGTTTGATTAAAACTCAGTTTAAAAGAAATATAAAGTGTTTCCGAAGTGATAATGGAACTGGATTTGTTAATAATCAAATGAGGTCGTTTTGTAAACAAAATGGTATAGTTCATCAAACGTCTTGTACATACACCCCACAACAGAATGGGATAGTTGAGAGGAAGCATAGACATTTATTGAATGTTGCTAGGGCGTTGTTATTTCAAAGTTGTTTACCTATTAATTTTTTGGTCAGAATGTGTATTAACTGCGGCTTATTTGATCAATAGGACTCCTTCTTCGGTGTTAGGCGGTAGAACTCCATATGAGTTGGTTTATAGGTTTGAACCTTTCCTAAATCACTTAAAGTTGTTTGGGTGTTTGTGTTTTTCTACTGTGTTAAGTGAAACTGATAAACTTAGCAGCCGTGCTGAGAAATGTGTTTTTATTGGGTATTCCAACGAAAAGAAAGGTTATAAATTGTACAGTTTAGATAGTAAAACTGTGTTTTTTCTAGAGATGTTAAATTTTTTGAAACTGTATTTCCTTTCAAAGATAAAAACAGTTTACAACAAGTTAATGATAGTTGTTGAGTGATGTAAATAATTTAAATTTTTTTGACACATATGAAAACATAAAAACACAACAACTTAATAAACCTGATGATGAAGGAAAGGAACTGAGAGATATAGGGACACAGGAGTCACCCAGGTTAGATGATAAGGATACTGATACTGAGGACATGGCTTCAGGTGAGCAGTCCAGTATGAGGGAACATGTCACTAGTAGGGTTGAACCTGTGATACCTATTTCTGGAGAACAAAACATTTCTGAGGGTAATCGTAGTGAAGAGATAGGTGACCAAAGCCAACTCAGGAGGTCTACTAGAAGTTCTACGCTGCCTAGGAGTCTTAGTGATTTTATAGTAGAAGGTAAGGTTAAGTACGGATTAGAACGAGTTGTAAATTACTCAAACTTATCTTTAGAACATAGGGGTTTTACTTCTGTGTTAGATAAAAGCTATGAACAAAAAACCTTCTTTGAGGCTTCTAAGGATCCTAACTGGGTGTCTGCGATGAATGAAGAAATTGAAGCTCTTCATCGAAATAACACTTGGGATCTGGTTGAATTGCCTTCGGGTAGAAGTGTTGTTGGATGTAAGTGGGTTTATAAAATAAAGTACAAATCAACAGGAGAAGTCGAAAGATTTAAGGCTAGGTTAGTAGCTATTGGCTATAGTAAAAAACATGGTATTGATTTTGATGAAACGTTTTCTCATGTTGTTAAACTTGTTACGGTGAGATGTATACTTGCTATTGCTGTTGAGAATAATTGGAATTTATATCAGTTGGATGTAAGTAATGCATTCTTATATGGTAACTTGTATGAAGATGTATACATGTCTTTGCCTGATGGTTATTATTCCAAATATGAGAATAGAGTGTGTAAATTAAAGAAATCGTTATATGGCCTTAAACAGGCTCCTAGAATGTGGAATGAGAAATTAGTAAATGTATTGTTTGATTTAGGTTTTATTCAAAGTAAATGTGACTACTCGTTGTTTTATAAGAAAAATAAAAGTGTAACAGTTTATTTGCTTGTGTACGTTGATGATATAGTCATTACTGGGAATAACTTTGAAGAAATACAAGCTGTGAAAACAAATCTCAGGTCAAAAATTTTAATTAAAGACCTGGGTGAATTAAAATATTTTCTTAGCATTGAAGTTGTTAAGGTAAATAAAGGTATTTGTCTTTCACAAAGAAAATATTGCTTAGAATTACTTGCTGAGTATGGTATGAGTGGATGCAAACCAGTAAGTAATCCGATTAAGCAAAATCATGTTGTGTCGAGCTTGTGTAAAGAAAATGGTGATGTTTTAGATAACATTACAGGGTATCAAAAATTGGTAGGCAAGCTAATCTATCTTGCTCATACCAGACATGATATATCATACATGGTACATTTTCTTAGTCAATTCATGCATTGTCCGTCTCATGGTCATTTGAAAATCGCATTTAGGTTACTTAGATACTTGAAATTGTCCCCTGGAAAGGGTATTCTGTTTAGTAAAGGACCTGATTTTAAGTTAACAGGTTATGCCGACTCTGATTGGGCTAAGTGCCTAATTTCAAGAAAGTCTGTAACTGGCTTTCTTGTGTTTCTGGGAAATAGTTTAGTCTCCTGGAAAAGTAAGAAACAGGCCACTGTTTCAAGATCGTCTGCCGAGGCAGAATATAGATCAATGTGTGTGTGAAATAATATGGTTGAAAAACATGCTGAATGAATTGGGTGTTGTTGCAGATGTGCCGTTATCGTTGCATTGTGATAGTTCTGCTGCTATCTCGATTGTTGCCAATCCTGTCTTTCATGACAGGACTAAACATTTCGAGATTGACCTTTTCTTTTTAAGAGACTTAATCTCGAAAGGCGTTTTGAAGACGGTTGGAGTTAAATCAAAAAATCAGCTCGCTGATCTTTTAACTAAGGGGCTGTTAATACAACAACACAAAGAATTGTGTTGTGACATAAACATGTTTGATCCTTTTGGATATTAAACTGAGGGGGTGTTAAAAATTACATTTCATTTAAATCATTTCTAACATACTTGTCAGTTTAATATCTAACTTATTGTTCGTATTGTTGCATGTATATCGAAATGGGCTTGTAGCAGTTCACTAGATAGATATGGGCTTGTAGCTGTTATAACAAACTGATGTAGCAGTTGAGCTTGTTGCTGTTATAACAAACCGGGTGCAACTCGTGGATATTATAAAGGGAAGTGGTCAAGATATTTCAACACACATTCGAGAGTATTCGCTCAGTCAGTCTTTCTTTCTCTCTCCTCCAGGCGAATTAGGGTTCATCTGTAAAAGCTTTGATTCTCGTTGAATCAAAGCTTATAGAATAGATCTGTGTAATTCGTAAGAGAGATTATCGCTTTGATAATCTCTGAGTGCTGAGAGCTTGTTTTGTTAGATTATGTGTTCATCTTCTTGATTCTACAATCTGTAACCTGGGTATCTTTTGTGTTCATAAATTCAGTGGTTGATATTCTGCACATATTGTTTGTGATACCTGTTGTTTTACATGGAGAATGTCATTGCAGATATTGAGAGAGAAGAGAAGAAGCTGTTTGTTGGTATGTCTAAACTGATCAGATTAATCTAGTTTTATAGTCACCAAAACATAACTGAATTCTGGCCATCACTGTAGAGAATTAAAACCAAATAATGGTCATTAGTGCATCAGTAAACTGACAAATAATGATCATAATAATAGTCATAATGGCGGCAGTTTAAAACTGAAAGAAGTCTTGAGTGCAAAAAGTGCCTCACACGAGCCCGGGTTTTCGGAGTTGCATTCGTGTCCGCAAGACGTGCGGGCACGCGCGCGGGTAGTACTTGTGGTAAAACATATCATAAAGCTTTAAAGGCTTAGTCAAGGTTTTTCCTTATAAGTAGCCTTTCTTTTTGTTCCCACACCAATGTGGAACAAGGTGAATTACCAATTGAGACTTTCATTCACACCAAACTTCCAACAGTATGGGCATTTTAACCCTTTTACATTGCATGTGTAACCTATATTTGTCTAGTTTATGAGTCAGTCCAAAATCAAGATTTGCTGCTAAAACAGTCCAAAATCAAGATTTGTTGCAAAACAGTCCAACTGCTATATTTAACGGCGTCTGTTTTTTGGACTGTATTAGCAAAACAAATCTTGATTTTGGACTGTTTTAGCGGCAAATCTTGATTTTGGAATGATCTAGCAATTTGTGTAAAACCTCAGGGACGAATTTAGCAATTAACTCTTTAGTTAAATAAGGTTTTGGTGTATGTATTTAGCATTACGTTTTCTGATCTCTGTCTCTTTCTAATAAGCTTTACAAAAGTTTTCAACGGGGTACCTCGATGGTTAAGTGATGTATCTTACAATAAAAGATTAAGGGTTAAAATTCTGAGGTTGTAATGTAATTATCCTAAAAAAAACTAGGAGTACTTGTTCACAAAGATAAACTATACAAGAAATAGAAATAGTTTACTCCATTGATAATATTTACGTCAATTTTATTTTCGGTTCACATGGATTAACTAAATTCTCTTTTGTATGACATAAATTCCACCATGATATAACTATATCATTAACAACATTATGTGTATATATGTGTAGCTGAGGAAAAACTACTAGTCGCCATTGTTGAATTATCAAGATACTATTAAAAAGAAATAAGCGTTAAGAAAAACTACTAGTCGCCAACGCTACAAAATGCAGTATATGTTATAATATAACAAGGATTAACACAAGATTAGTGCTAAAACTTTAAGAACTTTAGAAATGTTATAAGAGAAAGAAGAAGAGAGTTGTATAACTTATGAAAGTGTATACATGAAGTGCATTTTTCCTTCTGCCTTGAGCTAGTATTTATACTACAAAAAGATTAACTATTTGGTGGACAAGGTTAACTATTTGGTGGACAAGATTAACTATTTAGTAGACAAGGGTTACCCATAAGTTTGACAAAGAGTTCATCCACTTGCTTGGGTAAAATCTTAGAGGTAAATCTTGATCTTCATGGTAAACTTTTATATATTCATAACACCCCCCCTTGGATGACACTTTGCAAACTTCGGGGTCTTTAAGTACTGCCTCATTAAAAACCTTGCTAAAGAAAAACCCAGTGGAAAAAAACCTTAGCTAAGGGAAAAAGAGTGCAGTCTATAGCTCCCCCTCAAGTTTGAAATTTGTAAGGAATCACATTCTCCGCACATGACGCATGCCAATGTCATGAACATGTTTCCTGAAAGTTGCTGTAGGTAGTGCTTTTGTGAAAAGATCGGCTGAATTGTTGCTGGATTGGACATATCTCATCTCGACCTGATTGTCTTTAATAAGGTCCCGAGTATATGCAAAGAATCTTGGTGGTATATGTTTTGTTCTGTCACTTTTGATATACCCTTCTTTCATTTGAGAGACACAAGCGGCATTATCTTCGTGGATAGGAGTTGGACTTCGATCTTTCTCTAGCCCACAAGAAGTCACTATGTGTTGTGACATAGATCTTAGCCATACACATTCTCTTGAAGCTTCATGTAGTGCAATGACTTCAGCATGCTTTGAGGATGTTGCGACAAGTGTTTGTTTCTGAGAACGCCATGAAATCGCAGTTCCTCCATTCATAAATACATATCCAGTTTGAGATTTTGCTTTATGAGGATCAGATAAATAACATGCATCTGCATAACCAACTAACCCTTCTTTTGAATCATTAGGATAAAATGTCACACCCCAACCACGTAGAACATACAAAACGTGGCGGAAACGTCGGGGAGTGTTGTAACAGAATTAATGTTTCAAATCCATGGCAATTGAAGTTTCGTTTTATTAATCAAACAAGCGAGTTACATTGTCTTTAAACAAGAATTAAAGAGTACATAACATAAATTAACTAGTTCTTGTCTCGTTTTAAGTCACTAAGGCACAGGTCCGCCTAAGTATGTCTTGATAAGTCCTATGCATCATCTCCTGAAAAACACATGTGAAAATAGGTACGTCAGCATAAAAATGCCTGTGAGATACATAGGTTTTGTGAAAATAGGATTCATGACTTATGTTTGAGAAAATGTTTAGTCATGAACCTTGTAATTTGCTTTGTCTTGTAAATCATTTGAAAAACGATAAGTTCAGATGATATGTATAAATAAGAGAATAATGTATGGTTAAATGAATAACCAAGTAAAATGAGTTTGTGTAAGATAAGTTGTTTTGTAAAACAATGTCTTGTGAAAAATATGTCATTTGTGTAAAATGTATAAGTCCAAATTGAATGATTTAAATAACGCTATGGTATGTAATATAATACAAACACTTATATATAGGAAGTACCAGCGGCGTATCCACCATGCTTGTATCATATTACTCACATCTTGTTACTTAAGTCACTTAAGCAAACCATCAATGTATAAAGTCTATGTTTAAACCAAATTGTCAAAAAGTCCTTGTATAAACCATGTCAAATGTTAAGAAGTCCAAAAGTAGTCAAGTAATGTGTAAATGTTTATGTATAGTCGAATGTCAAATGTTTATGTAAAAACCAACAATGTGTAAATGTTTATGTATAGTCGAATGTTATGTATGGTAAGTAAAATGAGTCTACTTAAACCACAAGTAAAAATGTACAAAACAAAGTATTTGAATAAATCAAAAGTTATGCTTTGTAGAAATAATGCATGCTTTACTAAATATGAACATTTATGCGGTATTGTGAAAATTCATACATCCAAGCCTTGCGACAGTCGGATAACTATGTAAAAGTGAGTTATCAAAATATGTATTCGGATTCGGTCATTCCTTACGTCCAAACAAACCCGAGATTTCAGGAATGGGATTTGTCAAGTCCTATGGTACCAGTACTTACTACCGAGCGGCATGATCGGTGTTAATGAATGTATAGTATAGTTTAAACAAACCAAATGTCATATCAAAATGTAAGCATGTTTTTATGAAGATAATGTACCTAGTATACTAGAGTAAACATACAAGGTAGAGCTGTAAAACAATGTGTCCATATGTTACTGGAACATATGCAACAGAGATGCAATGTGAAAACAATGTACTAAGTATGCTAAGTTAACATAAAAAGCAGAAAAGTCATGTAAATCAATGTGCTAGCATGCTATCAGTCAACATACATAGCAGAAATGTAATGAAATCATGTACTATAAATGTACTAATGAACATAGCAAGTATATGATGCGAAAACAGGAAAGTAGGAAAGTAACAAGTAGGCACATGTGTTTCACCCCAAAATGTTTGAAAACAGTAAAAGAGGGGTTCTATGTACTCACTTGAGAATGCTCAGTAGTCCTTGAGTGACAACCAAACAATGCTAGAGATCACGGATATCAAACGGCACCTAATATAGGTAACTATGTTAATAAACCGGACCTAAATCGGAAGATTGAGTAGCATGAGGGTTTGTAAACCAAATGAGTGTAGGAACTCATGTGATATGGTTTAACAAAGCCTACATACTAAATGAAACTTATCCTAAGTGCTTACGACCCATTACGACCCGTTTAGGTAGCTTATGCTACTTTAACGCGTCGTTCGCGTGAAACGCGTTCGGATCGTCTAACTAGTCCTATGACAAGTGTTATATGCCTAAACATGTTACATAATCAGTTATGTGACAAAAGTTTAGGTTACATATGCTTAATTACCAATTATACATGAAAAGGGTATTCTAGTAATTTACCTAAGGCATATAAACTACCTATCATACAACTACTTAACGAAGCGACCATAAGGTATAACCTCGGAAGGTTATTCCCTATATACTATGGTCACCTAAAGTATTTGGTCGGATCCTAATGATCGACCAAATGGGTCGAGTTCGAAGGTATAAGCGATTTATCAGATCGCTTACCCTACGACCCTAGACAACGTGGTAATTAGTAGGCATAGTCCCAAGGGACTATGACCATCGTGATTACAATCACGTTGCGAAGTTCAAACGAACTTCGCATTGACCATAAGCTGGTCAACGCTGAAAGTCAAACAAAGTTTGACTTTCGGACTCGAAAAGCAATAAAAGAATGAAAGAATACTTACGAAGGGTCCCCGAATGCTAATCTAGATCCAAATAACTCAGGTATGGAACAATGGTTCCAACTTAGAGTCTTTTAGACCAGATTCTAGTGAGTTTAGCAATGGGGGTGGATGGGTATATATAGTTTTCGGGTAACCGTTAAGATCGTTTCATGGAAAAGAGGGCACGATCAAGGCCGTACATGTGTTGGAAAGTTGTGGTGCCTCAAAATGCTCACCACCATAAGGAATTGACATGTGGAAGAGGGATTGGAAGTGCTAAACAGCTGCAACCAGTTGTTAAATGCAGTTAATCTGGTCAGAAGGAGCCATGCGGCCCGCTTCAGGATCAGACAAAACTCAGGCGGGCCGCCTGGCCTTGTCTGATCAGCAACATGTTTCAGCATTTACAGTTTCAGCCCCTACACGTGTTTAAGGCCATTCCCGACACTTTCAAGGCCCGTAAAGCCAACTTTAAGGCCCTAAAATGATGCCTAAACATTGTGGACATGAAACATGCTCAAAAATATGTCGGATGTCAGTTCGTTTGGTCGTACGAACGCGATGTTCGCTTAATTACGACGGAATGCGCATAAGCGCGAAAAACGAACCAAATGACGCGACGAATGGATTTTTCTTATGCCAAACACTAAAATAAAATATAGTCATGCTTACATAATTTTTTTGGATGTCCGGATGTATTCAGAACGTAAGTTATGCGTGAAAATGCAAACTTATGCACTTTTTGACACTTTTAGTCCCTGAATGATCCAAAAGTTTATTTTAGCACACCGAACCCCTCAAAGCCTATTTCTAAGCTATATAAAGGATATTTAAGGTGTGTTTAACTTATGGTCATGTTCCAGAATGTCTTTTACAGTTTAAATTGGCATACTTTCGCAGTTTGTCAACTTTAGTCCCAGTAAGCGAATTAACTTGTTTTTGCCATACCAAAGCCTTTAAAACTTATTTCTAAGTTATGTAATGGTTATTTAAGGTATGTTAAGTATATTTCACTATTCCAGAGCATTCGTCGGATTAAACTGGTTATATTTATGCATCAGTGCGCGTATAACCTTCCAGAAAGCGATTTAGAGCTTGAATTCGAACAAGAGTTGATATGTGCAAAAGATACACATATTTATTCAAGTCCAAAGTATGAAATACAATATTTCATTGGTTTGGTATTTGTTTGATGGTTGGAGTGACACAGGTGTCACATAAAACAAGCCTAAATCAACAGTTCCTCGAAGATATCGAAAAATATGTTTAATCCCATTCCAGTGCCTTTGAGTAGGAGCTGAACTAAATCTTGCTAACAAGTTCACTGCAAAAGAAATGTCAGGTCTCGTACAATTCATAAGATACATAAGTGCTCCAATTGCACTGAGGTATGGTACTTCTGGACCAAGAACTTCTTCGTTGTCCTCACAAGGACGAAATGGATCATTTTCAACATTAAGTGACCTAACGACCATTGGAGTGCTTAAAAGATTTGCCTTGTCCATATTGAAACGTTTCAACAGCTTTTCAGTATAATTCATTTGATGCACAAGTATTCCATTGCTCATATGTTCAATTTGTAAACCAAGACAATATTTGGTTTTTCCAAGGTCTTTCATTTCGAATTCTTTCTTTAAAAGAATAATTGCTTCATGAATTTCCTTTTGCGTCCCAATTATATTTAGGTCATCAACATATACAGCTATGATCACATACCCTGATGTTGTCTTCTTAATAAAGACACATGGACAGATAAGGTTATTTGTATAACCTTTACTTGTCAAATACTCGCTCAAACGATTATACCACATTCTTCCAGATTGTTTCAACCCATATAAAGATCTTTGTAATTTGATCGAATACATTTCTTTGGGTTTTGAACTTAACGCTTCAGGGAGTTTAAATCCTTCCGGAACTTTCATATAGATCTCACTATCAAGTGATCCATACAAGTAAGCTGTAACGACATCCATAAGACGCATTTCTAACTTTTTAGAAACTGCTAAGCTGATTAAGTATCTAAAGGTTATTGCATCCATAATGGGAGAATATGTTTCTTCATAGTCGATCTCTTGCCTTTGTGAAAAACCTTGAGCTACAAGTCTCGCTTTATATCTTGTAACCTCATTTTTCTCATTTTTCTCATTTCGTTTTCGTACAAAAACCCATTTATATCCTACAGGCTTTACAGCCTTAGGTGTAACAACAATAGACCCAAAAACCTTTTGTTTGTTGAGTGAATCTAATTCAGCTTGCATAACGCCTTTCCATTTATCCCAATCATGTCTATTTTGACAATCATTGACAGATTTTGGTTCAGGATCATCATCTCCACCCATGATGTCACTTGCTATAGAATAAGAAAATATCTCATCAATATTTTCCATTTCATATCGGTTCCATATGATATGTGTATGACCATAGTTGATTGATATCTCTTTGTTAGTATCATCAACATCTTTCTCATGAGATGTTTCGGTATTTACTGTTTTATCAAGATCATTCTCTTTGTGGTCAATTTCTTTTACATGTGCTTTTCTTTTTCGTGGATTCTTATCCTTTGAACCGATTGGTCTTCCACGTTTTAAACGTTTTTGAGATTCATGAGCTATCTTATTATCTATTGCCTTACTTGGGATCTCAACTCGAGCTGGAGCATTAGCAGCTGGTATATGAGATTTTGTAACTCTGTTTGTATCAGTAAAAGCATCAGGCAATTGATTTGCAATGTCTTGCAAGTGTATTATCTTTTGAACCCCTGTCTCACATTGTTTTGTTCTTGGATCAAGATGAGACAATGAAGGCACACACCATGAGACATCATTTTCTCGTTTTTTATTTTCTCCCCCTAATGCTGGGAACATTGCCTCGTTAAAATGGCAGTCATCAAAACGTGCTTTAAATACATCACCTGTTAAAGGTTCAAGATATCGTATGATGGAGGCTGTTTCATATCCAACATATATTCCCAACATTCTTTGAGGTCCCATTTTTGTGCGTTGTGGTGGTGCAATAGGAACATACACTGCACACCCAAATATTTTAAGGTGGGAAATGTCTGGCTCATGGCCAGAAACAAGTTGTAGTGGGGAGTGCTTATGATTTGCACTTGGTCTCACACGAATCAATGATCCAGCATGTAAAATTGCATGACCCCAAATCGACACAGGAAGTTTTGTTCTCATTATTAATGGTCTAGCGATTAGTTGTAAACGTTTGATCAATGATTCAGCTAAGCCATTTTGTGTGTGTACATGAGCAACAGGGTGTTCGACAACAATTCCCACAGACATACAATAATCATTAAAAGCATGTGATGTAAATTCACCAGCATTATCAAGTCTCACCCTTTTAACAGTGTAATCAGGGAAATGTGCTCGTAGTTTGATAATTTGAGCAAGAAATTTTGCAAAGGCAACATTACGAGTTGATAATAAAGAGACATGAGACCATCTACTGGATGCGTCTATTAAGACCATGAAATATCTGAACGGTCCACATGGTGGATGAATTGGTCCACATATATCACCTTGAATTCTTTCAAGAAACATTGGTGATTCCTTGTCAACTTTTAAGGATGAAGGCCTTGTAATTAGTTTTCCAAGTGAACAAGAGGTACATAGAGGCATTTTATCTAATTGGGGGATCTTTTGATATTTCAAAGGATGTCCATGTGTGTTTTCAATAATTCTTTTCACCATTGTAGATCCTGGATGGCCTAGTCTGTCATGCCATAAGTTAAATGTCTCAGGATCACAAGAACTTTCCTTTACTGCCATATGTGCTTGAGGCACATTAATGTGTGTATAATGCAAACCAGAGTGGAGCATTGGCAGCTTTTCCAATATATGGTCTTTGCTCATGATTTGTAAATATTTCTTATTATCAACACTCCTTGACTGAGTATCATATCCATTATGATATATGTTTTTGAAACTCAACAAGTTTCTTGTTGATTTTGGGGAAAATAAAGCATTCTCTATTAAGAGCTTTGTACCATTTGGTAATATTAAATTAGCTTTTCCCACTCCTTCTATCAAGTTTGTAGGACCTGATATTGTATCAACGGTTCCTTTTGTTGGTTTCAACTCATAAAAATATTTCTTAGATTTAAGTATAGTGTGTGTGGCTCCACTATCCGCTATACATATATCTGCATCAGTTGTCTGCTCTTGTGCTCCAGTGGTATTCATTTTAATCTTGAAAATATAAAGAGAAATCATAATAAGTGTATAACGAAGGCATTGTGAATTATTTTATAATAAGAAGTTTATTTATTAGTTGAAAACGTTACATGAAAAGAAAGACTACTGAAACATAATAAAGATACTTATAATAAAGGAAATTACATAATTGTTGCATATAATTATTATGGTTTAGCAACATTCATTTCAGCGTTCCATGTTATTGGTAAAGTCGGCGACATTCATTTCGACGTTGATATCATTAAAATTATCCACATGGTTCATCTCCTTTTCTTTTCTTTTAAGAGAGGCTTGGTAAAGTTCACATAAATGTGAAGGTGTACGACAAGCCTTTGACCAATGGTTTGCACTTCCACATCTGAAACAAGAAGTGCCATTGTTTTCGGACCTACCAGCTTCATTCCTTTTGTTATACTAGTTGGGATTGGTATTTTGTGGAGTGTGGTAACTGGGGGTTCTTTGATTTCGACCACGACCACGACCGCGACCGCGACCACGTCCACGACCATGGGAATTACCTCGGAAATTTTTATTTCTTCTAAAGGAATAATTGCGACCATTACCTTTACCAAAATGGCCATGGCCACGGCCTCATCCCCATTTTCTTCCAGAGTCTTTAGTATCATCATTAATAATAGCATTTGCTTCTGGAATGGCTAATGATCCAGTGGGACGAGCTTGATGATTTTTCATTAGTAGCTCATTGTTTTTCTCTGCTACTAGGAGAAATGAATTTAGATCAGAATATCTTTGAAACCTTTGCAACCGATATTGTTGTTGCAAGTTTATATTTGATGCATGAAATGTGGAGAAAGTTTTCTCCAACATATCTTCCTCTGTAACAGTTTGCCCACAAAATCGGAGCGTTGAGCATATCCTGAACAAAGCAGAGGTGTATTCATTCACCTTTTTAAAATCTTGGAACCTGAGATTGTTCCATTCATCTCTAGCAGTGGGAAGTAAAACTTCCCTTTGATTATCAAATCTGCTTTTTAAATCTTCCCACAAAACGTATGGATCCTCGAAATTTGAATATTCAAATTGCAACATCTCATCAATGTGTTTATGGAGGAAGACATCTGCTTTTGCCTTGTCTTGAACGCTACAATCGTTCCACTCCGTTATCGTTTCCAAAACACCCATTGACTTGAGATGTCGCTTAACATGTGCCGTCCACGGCATATAATTTTCTCCTGTGATATTAAGAGCCGGAAATTCAATTTTTGCGATGTTTGCCATTTTGTTGCTAAAATATAAATAAGATAAATATTAAAATCTAAATACTCATTAAAAATGAGAAACCATATAAAGGTACAGCTATAAACAAATAAATGAATACATAAGTACTGAAAGGATGAGGTGGAAGCTCATATATTAAGGTCGGCAACAATATTAATATTATGCCGGCCAATATTAAAACCGGGTGAATCATCTTCGAAATTTTTTCTTGAAAAACTTTGAGAAGAAGAGTGTTTGCTGTGGAAAAAATGAGATTGACAATTAGTTATTTATAGTGGTAAATTATAACCGTTTTGTAACGGTTATATTACCGTTTTATAGCCGTTGTACAACGGTTATATATGTATATGTATATATAATAAACGATGTATTAAGGAAATGTTATTTTATAAGATATAAAATTAGGATGTATAATAATAAGAATAAAAATGTTAGCATACATGAATGTAAACTCTAAATTAAATGTTAGTATGTGCGTATAAATAAAAGTTAGATGCATAAATAAATACAAGCGCTATCAAGTCTTTCGGTCTTTTTATTATATATATATATATATATATGTCACACCCCGAATTCCACGTGTCACCGGTGGGGGAGTATCGTGACGTGGTTGGCAACATAATAGTCAAACAACACAATATTTAAATGCACAGCGGAAGCAAAGTATAGATTCATTTCAACCAAATAATATTGTAATATTAAGTATCACAAGTAGTCGAAAATAAATCCACAGGTAGATCAAAAATAAAAGGAAACAATGTTCAACAGTCTATGACATCCAAGCTTGCGAGACTTATTGAGGATGCTAGGAGAAAAGCCAGCCTATTACGCTTAGTACCTGCACTTAACCTTTTTGAGAAAATACGTCAGTTTACACTGGTAAATACAATCAACCGACTCATTTTGAAAAGAGTTTAAGAAAATGCATTTAAGGCACAAGGCACAAATAATATTTTATAACTTGGGATAATTATTTGAATATAATGCTTGTAAAGGATTTACATGTTTCTTATGCGTTCAGTAGCCCGGATCGAGCCGGGTTAAAGATCAAGAGAATGACAACGCATGAAGATTGCGACCATTTGTTTGTTACCAAAGGCAAACAAATGAGACATTGACTAATCAAAGTAAGCGGGTCAATATAATGTATCGCGAAGACATGCTCGCCTATAAGTGAACACTCATCCCAAGAATTCCCAGGTAAGCACAACTGGTCTCGCGTCTGATGAGATGTATACGAAGTGCTTGCCTAGACAGAAAACCCAGAATACAGGCATTCACCCTTCCAGTTTGCACGTGTTCACATTATTTAAAACCCAAAACCTTGACGAGATTTTGAAAATTCAAAGGGGTTCAAAACCTTGTAATAAATCATCCTAGAACAGATGATTAGTTTTCAAAGCGGTTTTGAAATTTATGTTCTTGTTGTGGTCGTCACCTAAGGATAGGTGACAGCATTGTTTTATGACTAAACGCAAGTAAACTCGCGTTAGGGTCCTAAGAAGGTTATAGACTAGGTCAAAGCATTACTAATAACCTAATTCCCTATAACCATTGGCTCTGATACCATCTTTTCTGTCACACCCCGACCACGTGGAACATACAAAACGTGGCGGAAACGTCGGGGAGTGTTGTAACAGAATTAATTGTTTCAAATCCATGGCAATTGAAGTTTCGTTTTATTGATTAAAGGTGTTACAATGTCTTATCAAACAAAGAAATACAACATAATTAACTAGTCTTGCATCTTTTATTGTCACTAAAGCCCAAGTCTGCCTAAGTATATCTTGATCATCTTATGCAACAGCTCCTGAAAAACACATGTGAAAATAGGTACGTCAGCAGAAAAATGCCTGTGAGATACATAGGTTTTGTGAAAATAGGTTTCATGACTTATGTTTGAGAAAATGTTTAGTCATGAACCTTGTTATTTGCTTTGTTTTGTAAATCATTTGAAAATCGATAAGATCAGATGATATGTATAAATAATGTACGGTTAAATGAATAACCATGTAAAAGGAGTTTGTATTAGATAAATTGTTTGTAAATCAATGTCTTGTGAAAAATATGTTATTTGTATAAAATGTTCTATGTATCAAACTGAAATGATTCAAATAACGCTATGATATGTAATACCATACAAACACTTATATATAGGAAGTACCAGCGGCGTATCCACCATGCTTGTATCATATTACATATGCATCGTTACTTAATCACTTAATCAAACCAAACCAAACAATGTAAGATGTCTATGTTTAAACCAATTGCCAAATGTATTGAATAATATGTCAAAATGTTTATGTCAAGATGTAAATCATGTAATGTGTAACCAAAATGATATGTATGGCTAGTGAAATGTATCAACTAAACCATATGCACAAGAACAAAGTATTGAAGTAAAACTTGGTTTAAATCAAAGTTATGTTTTGTGTAGTAACTGCATGATCAATGTAAACCATGTAATATGCGTCCAAAATGTAAGTATGTGATGAATAACAAATGTACTAAGTATGAAGAACAATGCAACGATTGAACACGCATAGCATGTGAACTGTACTAAGTATGCAACAACAGACATACGTAGCATGCGACCTGTACTAAGTATGCAACAATAGACATACGTAGCATGTGATGTAATGTAAAACAATGTACTAAGTAATGCACACAATGGCACACCTAGTATGAAATGTAATGAAATCATGTACTATAATGTACTAATGAACATAACAAGTATATGATGTGAAAACAGGAAAGCATGAAAGTAACAAGTAGGCACATGTGTTCCACCCCAAAACGTTTGGAAAACAGTAAAAGAGGGGTCTATGTACTCACTTGAGATTGCTCAGTAGTCCTTGAGTTACAACTAAACAATGCTAGAGATCGCGGATATCAAACGGCACGAAGGGTCCCCGAATGCTAAACTCGATTCAAAAATCTCAGGTATGAAACAAATGTTTCAACTTAGAGTTTCTCAAATCAAGTTTCTAGTGATTATGAAGCATGGGGGGGTGGGGTATTTATAGTAAAAGGTCCACCGTTAAGATCGTTTCATGGAAAACCGTGCTTTGATCTTGGCCTTACACCTCAAGATAATGGTTTTACAAAACCATGTGAGCCCATGGTATTGCCCAAAACCATGTGCACATCAAAACAACCCCTAGTATTTCCCAAAACCATGTGCAAAGGTGGTATAGACCAGATTCAATGTTTCTTCACAGAAAGTTTCAAAAATGGCAGATTTGGTCCCTGTAGTGTAATAAGGCATTTTTCGACGCGTTTAAGGCCCGTTAACCCCATTTCAAAGCTCTAAAATGAAGTTAAAGTAAAGGGAACTCAAAACATGCTCAAAAATATCTCGGATGTCGGTTCGTTTGGTCGTACGATCGCGATGTTCGCTTAATTACGACGGAATGCGCATAAGCGCGAAAAACGATCCAAATGACGCGACGAATGGATTTTTGGCACGCCAAACACTAAAGCATAATATAGTCATGCTTACATAAATTTTTGGATGTCCGGATGTATTCAGAACGTAAGTTATGCGCGAAAGTGCAAACTTGTGCACTTTTTGACACTTTTAGTCCCTGAATGAGCCAAAAGTTTATTTTAGCACACCGAACCCCTCAAAGCCTATTTCTAAGCTATGTAAAGGATATTTAAGGTGTGTTTAACTTATGGTCATGTTCTGGAATGTTCATTACAGTTCAAATTGGCATACTTTCGCAGTTTGTCAACTTTAGTCCCTGTAAGCGATTTAACTTTGATTTCACCACACCAAACCTTCCAAAACTTATATCTAAGTTATGTAAAGGTTATATAAGGTATGTTAAGCCTATTTCACTATTCCGGAGTGTTCGTTGGATTAAACTGGTTATATCTACACCTCAGAGTGCGTATAACCCTCCAGAAAGCGATTTAAAGCTTGAAATCGAACAAGAGTCGATATGTGCAAACAATACACATATTTTTACAAATCCCAAGTATGAAATACAATATTTCATTGGTTTGGCATTTGATTGATGGTTGGAGTGACACAGGTGTCACAGTCTCCCCTACTTTAGGAAATTTCGTCCCGAAATTAATTCGTAGGAGTCTATTTGTGACTTTGTGTGAATTAACCATCAAAGATAAGCAAGGCATAATCCTGTTATTTCTCTTTAACGGACATTTTTCAGAAAGGAAAAATGAACGGAGTTATTTTCAACAGGCATTATTCAGAAAATGGAACATGAAGGAATAAACAAGGATATTCATTTCCCTCGATGGATATTCTTCAGCAACGAAAATGAACGGAAACGAAAATGAACGGAAACGAAAATGAACAGAATGTGTCAT
This sequence comes from Helianthus tuberosus, assembly GCA_030545235.1. Taxonomy (NCBI): domain Eukaryota; kingdom Viridiplantae; phylum Streptophyta; class Magnoliopsida; order Asterales; family Asteraceae; genus Helianthus; species Helianthus tuberosus. The sequence goes on along the minus strand of JARYGA010014216.1, from coordinate 22,814 downwards.
TTTCCACAACATCTTCAGAAACAAAAATGAATGGAAAAGTCATTTTAACATCTTCAGAAACAAAAATGAACGGAAAAGTCATTTTAACATCTTCAGAAACAAAAATGAACGGAAAAGTCATTTTAACATCTTCAGAAACAAAAATGAACGGAAAAGTCATTTTAACATCTTCAGAAACAAAAATGAATGGAAAAGTCATTTTAACATCTTCAGAAACAAAAATGAACAGAATGACTCTAGACACATGACCAAACCCGCTGTGGTTTCCGTGCACTGAATTTCATAATTATGTATGCATCCATAATTACGCAATTCCTTGCATAGTCCGCACAATTTGTTTGTAATGTGAAGGGGAGGAAAAATCAAACCTGTGATGAGTGTGACTAAACTACCATAGGGTCCTTTTAATTAGATCGACAAATGATCCTTTTAATTAGGCCACCAAGGAGTCCTTTCAGCTATATCATCACATGATATTCCTAACCAGATTTTTGGATCAATCTGTTTACCTAGACCACTCAGGGGTCTAATTATGGAATAGTACTATATAATCCAAGGGTCTTTACTACAACGTAGAAGCCCATTGAGGATTTAATATAGTACCTTTGGATATCCTACTATGAATTCCTTATACGAAGATATGGAAGATTCTACGAGGATTTGGATGACAAAACTTGGATTACACAAAAACATAAAAGGAAACACATAAGCACATAATCACATAGTTGTTTGACTTGTTTATTAATTTGTTATCTTTGGACGCGGATACTTAAAGCACACCAGGAATCCAATTCGTGGATTTCATTTGGCACTTTAATCATTTCAAGAATCTATCTACGAAGATAGGATAATCTTAAAAGGAATTCGGCTTTATCCTTATTGAATTGTGATGTACGTATTGAATCATACAAAGAATTCAATTAAGGACTCTGATGAATGATACCCATCCACAAGGATCTAATTATGAGGATAGAAAGATCCTACATGGATTTTGCAATTTGTGTAACGAGAGGTGTTTCGACACCTTGCACTAGGCGTGCTTATGTCGACACACAAGGTAGAAAGTTCATGAGGTTGAGGCGCCAGATATGTCAAGCGACATATGAAGCAGAGTTTGAAGGTTGAGTAGCAGCAGGATTTGTAACAGCTTTGCTTTGGATTGCAAAGCGGCATATGTTAACCAAATGTCTCCATCGTCCACCGTGGGTACATTTGTAACAGGGTATTTGATTTGAATGATGAAGGTTGCATTGATTTCTCCAAGGAGCGGTTCCCTTACACGGCTTCATCCCTGAGATGAGTCATGGTGATTGCTAAATCATCGGTCCTCTGGAGTATGACGCCTATTTGCTGGGTAGTTGCAGCACCTGGTTCGGACATTGTTGTTGCGATGAAGAAGCATCTTGAAGATAACGAAAGGCATAGGAGGAAACAAGCGAAAGATAGTCAAAAGAGAATGACAACGCATGAAGATTGCGACCATTTGTTTGTTACCAAAGGCAAACAAATGAGACATTGACTAATCAAAGTAAGCGGGTCAATATAATGTATCGCGAAGACATGCTCGCCTATAAGTGAACACTCATCCCAAGAATTCCCAGGTAAGCACAACTGGTCTCGCGTCTGATGAGATGTATACGAAGTGCTTGCCTAGACAGAAAACCCAGAATACAGGCATTCACCCTTCCCGTTTGCACGTGTTCACATTATTTAAAACCCAAAACCTTGACGAGATTTTGAAAATTCAAAGGGGTTCAAAACCTTGTAATAAATCATCCTAGAACAGATGATTAGTTTTCAAAGCGGTTTTGAAATTTATGTTCTTGTTGTGGTCGTCACCTAAGGATAGGTGACAGTATTGTTTTATGACTAAACGCAAGTAAACTCGCGTTAGGGTCCTAAGAAGGTTATAGACTAGGTCAAAGCATTACTAATAACCTAATTCCCTATAACCATTGGCTCTGATACCATCTTTTCTGTCACACCCCGACCACGTGGAACATACAAAACGTGGCGGAAACGTCGGGGAGTGTTGTAACAGAATTAATTGTTTCAAATCCATGGCAATTGAAGTTTCGTTTTATTGATTAAAGGTGTTACAATGTCTTATCAAACAAAGAAATACAACATAATTAACTAGTCTTGCATCTTTTATTGTCACTAAAGCCCAAGTCTGCCTAAGTATATCTTGATCATCTTATGCAACAGCTCCTGAAAAACACATGTGAAAATAGGTACGTCAGCAGAAAAATGCCTGTGAGATACATAGGTTTTGTGAAAATAGGTTTCATGACTTATGTTTGAGAAAATGTTTAGTCATGAACCTTGTTATTTGCTTTGTTTTGTAAATCATTTGAAAATCGATAAGATCAGATGATATGTATAAATAATGTACGGTTAAATGAATAACCATGTAAAAGGAGTTTGTATTAGATAAATTGTTTGTAAATCAATGTCTTGTGAAAAATATGTTATTTGTATAAAATGTTCTATGTATCAAACTGAAATGATTCAAATAACGCTATGATATGTAATACCATACAAACACTTATATATAGGAAGTACCAGCGGCGTATCCACCATGCTTGTATCATATTACATATGCATCGTTACTTAATCACTTAATCAAACCAAACCAAACAATGTAAGATGTCTATGTTTAAACCAATTGCCAAATGTATTGAATAATATGTCAAAATGTTTATGTCAAGATGTAAATCATGTAATGTGTAACCAAAATGATATGTATGGCTAGTGAAATGTATCAACTAAACCATATGCACAAGAACATAGTATTGAAGTAAAACTTGGTTTAAATCAAAGTTATGTTTTGTGTAGTAACTGCATGATCAATGTAAACCATGTAATATGCGTCCAAAATGTAAGTATGTGATGAATAACAAATGTACTAAGTATGAAGAACAATGCAACGATTGAACACACATAGCATGTGAACTGTACTAAGTATGCAACAACAGACATACGTAGCATGCGACCTGTACTAAGTATGCAACAATAGACATACGTAGCATGTGATGTAATGTAAAACAATGTACTAAGTAATGCACACAATGGCACACCTAGTATGAAATGTAATGAAATCATGTACTATAATGTACTAATGAACATACCAAGTATATGATGTGAAAACAGGAAAGCATGAAAGTAACAAGTAGGCACATGTGTTCCACCCCAAAACGTTTGGAAAACAGTAAAAGAGGGGTCTATGTACTCACTTGAGATTGCTCAGTAGTCCTTGAGTAACAACTAAACAATGCTAGAGATCGCGGATATCAAACGGCACGAAGGGTCCCCGAATGCTAAACTCGATTCAAAAATCTCAGGTATGAAACAAATGTTTCAACTTAGAGTTTCTCAAATCAAGTTTCTAGTGATTATGAAGCATGGGGGGGTGGGGTATTTATAGTAAAAGGTCCACCGTTAAGATCGTTTCATGGAAAACCGTGCTTTGATCTTGGCCTTACACCTCAAGATAATGGTTTTACAAAACCATGTGAGCCCATGGTATTGCCCAAAACCATGTGCACATCAAAACAACCCCTAGTATTGCCCAAAACCATGTGCAAAGGTGGTATAGACCAGATTCAATGTTTCTTCACAGAAAGTTTCAAAAATGGCAGATTTGGTCCCTGTAGTGTAATAAGGCCTTGTTCGACGCGTTTAAGGCCCGTTAACCCCATTTCAAAGCTCTAAAATGAAGTTAAAGTAAAGGGAACTCAAAACATGCTCAAAAATATCTCGGATGTCGGTTCGTTTGGTCGTACGATCGCGATGTTCGCTTAATTACGACGGAATGCGCATAAGCGCGAAAAACGATCCAAATGGCGCGACGAATGGATTTTTGGCACGCCAAACACTAAAGCATAATATAGTCATGCTTACATAAATTTTTGGATGTCCGGATGTATTCAGAACGTAAGTTATGCGCGAAAGTGCAAACTTGTGCACTTTTTGACACTTTTAGTCCCTGAATGAGCCAAAAGTTTATTTTAGCACACCGAACCCCTCAAAGCCTATTTCTAAGCTATGTAAAGGATATTTAAGGTGTGTTTAACTTATGGTCATGTTCTGGAATGTTCATTACAGTTCAAATTGGCATACTTTCGCAGTTTGTCAACTTTAGTCCCTGTAAGCGATTTAACTTTGATTTCACCACACCAAACCTTCCAAAACTTATATCTAAGTTATGTAAAGGTTATATAAGGTATGTTAAGCCTATTTCACTATTCCGGAGTGTTCGTTGGATTAAACTGATTATATCTACACCTCAGAGTGCGTATAACCCTCCAGAAAGCGATTTAAAGCTTGAAATCGAACAAGAGTCGATATGTGCAAACGATACACATATTTTTACAAATCCCAAGTATGAAATACAATATTTCATTGGTTTGGCATTTGATTGATGGTTGGAGTGACACAGGTGTCACAACTGCTGGGGTGTTTCATGCTCGCACTACGCGAGCGTGTTGATGACCAGCCCAACAAGTTTTCCTAAATTGCATTTCAGTCCCTGGTCCTCCAAAAGGTCTCTTTCTCGATGTTTCTTGCATTCTAAGCCTTTACATTTGACATTTAGGGGCTTTAAGACTTATACCCACTTTGTGAAGCCCTTGGTCACTTTGTGTTTACCCGAAAAGTCATGAATTTCAACGTTGACGCTTCTAACCCCTCGCACACGAATTTTATCATAACTTTCTCATACGATAACGAAACTTGGTGAAATTTTTATCACACATTCTAGTGAGCATAATTAATCGTTACAAAGTTTCGGGTTTGTCAAAAGGTCACTCAGAGGTATAACTTAAACATGTTGACACATTTAACCCCTGTAATTTGTAATCTCTCACAATTGGCTACGTATGATCCATGATTTATTCGTTTAAGGTTATAAACATCATGTAGGGTTATTGTAAAGTATATTTATTCATTGTTGACACTTTGAACCCTTATATTTACATAGTTTCATTGTTTGTCAACTTTAGTCCTTCAAGAACATTCTTTCACACGTTCAAACCTATGACACGTGTCAACACATAATAGGACGTAAATTTTCGAGGTGTTACATCCTCACCCCCTTAAAAGAAATCTCGACCTCCAGATTTACTGAAAAAGATAAGGGTACTTTTCTTTCATTGTGGACTCAACCTCCCACGTATACTCGGGACCTCGACGGGCATCCCATTTGACCTTTACAATCGGTACATGCTTCCTTCAAAGCTTCTTAACCTGTCGATCCTCGATCAACAATGGTTTTTCCACAAATTTCAGGCTCTCATCTATATGCACATCTGTATGTGGTATGACCAGTGATTCGTCAGCGAAACACTTCTTTAGATTGCAGATGTGGAACACATTGTGTATACTACTGAGCTCTTCAGGTAAGTTTAGCTTATAGGCAACTGACCCGACCCGTTCGATAATCTCGAAAGGTCCTATATATCTCGGGCTTAGCTTGCCTTTCTTACCAAACCACATCTCTCCCTTCCAGGGTGATACTTTAAGTAAGACTTTATCACCTACTTCAAAGTGAAAAGATTTACGCTTTGGGTCTGCGTAGCTTTTCTGCCTATCTCGGGCAGCTTTGAGACGGTCACGAATCTGGACAATCTTGTCCGTTGTTTCGAACACTATCTATGGTCCCGATAATTGGACATCTCCAACTTCCGCCTAACAAACGGGCGATCTACACTTTCTACCGTATAAGGCCTCAAAAGGCGCAGCTTTAATGCTGGTGTGGTAGCTGTTGTTGTAGGAGAACTCAATTAGTGGTAGGTGGTTATCCCAACTACCACCCAAATCAATCACACATGCACGAAGCATGTCTTCCAACGTTTGTATAGTACGCTCACTCTGACCGTCTGTCTGAGGATGGTAAGCCGTACTAAAATTCAAACGCGTGCCCAAGGATTGTTGGAAGCTTTTCCAAAAATGCGACGTGTATCTAGTATCTCGGTCAGAGATAATGGACACAGGTATGCCATGTAAGGCTACAATCTTATCAACGTATAACTGGGCTAACATGTCGGAGCTATAAGTCTCCTTGATGGGTAAGAAATGAGCTGACTTAGTCAGTCTATCAACGATCACCCATATAGTATCATTGCCTTTCCTTGTCTTTGGCAGCTTGGTGATGAAATCCATCGTCACCATCTCCCACTTCCATGTGGGAAGTTCAGGCTGTTGTAGCAAACCTGACGGTTTCTGATGCTCGGCTTTGACTTGCGCACATGTCAAACATTTAGCTACATAGGTGGCTACAGACTTCTTCAAGCCTATCCACCAATAATTCGCCCTTAAATCCTGGTACATCTTATCAGCTCCAGGATGAACGGAGTATTTGGAACTATGGGCTTCCTGGAGGATAACATCTTGAAGTCCTCCATAAATTGGAACCCATATTCGTCCATTCAATCTTAGAATTCCATCCTTGCTAAGAGATAACTGTTCCTCAGTTACCCCTAGCTTTTCGCTAGGATAGTTAGCTTCCAACACAGCTTCCTTCTGTGCAGCTAACAACCTTTCAATCAAATTGTTCTTTATTTCCATGCGCTTGGCATTGATTCGGATGGGTTTCACTTTCTCCTTTCTACTCAAGGCATCGGCGACTACATTCGCCTTGCCGGGATGGTATCTTATTTCACAATCGTAATCATTCAGAGTTTCCATCCAACGGCGTTGCCTCATGTTCAAGTCCTTCTGATTGAACAGATGTTGAAGGCTCTTGTGATCAGAATAGATCACACATTTTATTCCATACAAGTAGTGCCTCCAAGGTTTTAGCGCGAATACTACGGCACCCAACTCCAAGTCATGGGTGGTGTAATTCTTTTCGTGCACCTTTAACTGGCGTGAAGCATAGGCAATGACTTTGCCTTTCTGCATAAGCACACATCCCATCCCGGTGTGTGATGCATCACAATAAACTACAAACTCCTCTATTCCATCAGGCAATGTCAGTACTGGAGCATTGCTCAACTTTTGTTTCAGAATATCGAAGGATTCCTGCTGCTTAGGACCCCAGTCAAACTTAATCTTCTTACGCGTCAGCGAAGTCAGGGGTGCGGCAATCCTTGAGAAGTTTTCAATGAACCGCCTATAGTAACCTGCCAAACCTAGGAAGCTACGAATTTCTGTAGGCGTCTTTGGCTCATGCCAATTCATGACAGCTTCAATTTTAGCGGGATCTACTTGGATACCACGCTCACTAACAACATGTCCAAGAAATTGGACTTCTCGAAGCCAGAATTCACACTTCGAGAACTTGGCATAGAGTTTTTCTTTATGAAGTAGTTCCAGAATGCAGTGAAGATGCTTCTCATGGTCAGCTTGGTTCTTTGAGTAGATGAGGATATCATCGATGAAAACGATGACGAATTTATCTAAGTACGGCTTGCAAACGCGATTCATGAGATCCATGAACGCGGCCGGTGCATTAGTGAGCCCAAAATGCAATACTAGGAACTCGTAATGACCATAACGAGTCCTAAATGCAGTCTTGTGTACGTCTTCATCTCTAACCTTCAATTGGTGATAGCCTGACCTTAAGTCAATCTTAGAGAAGAAACTTACCCCTTGAAGTTGATCGAACAGATCGTCGATTCTGGGCAAAGGATACCTATTCTTGATAGTGACTTTATTAAGCTCACGGTAGTCGATGCACAGACGCATCGATCCATCCTTCTTTTTGACAAATAAAACTGGTGCTCCCCAAGGAGACGAACTAGGTTTGATGAAACCTTTGGCTAGCAAATCATCTAGCTGCGTTCTCAATTCTTTCATCTCTGTTGGTGCCAACCTATAAGGCGCCCTTGCTACTGGTGCCGATCCAGGAATGATGTCAATTCTGAACTCTACTTGCCTATCTGGTGGCAAACCAGGTAGTTCTTCAGGAAAAACTTCAGGGTATTCAGAAATGACGGGGATACCCCCAATCTTGGGCTTCGACTCATCAATAATCACTTGTGCCATGTAGATGACACAACCCTTCTTCAAACACTTAGAGTCCTAGAGAATAGACATTTTCTCAGGTAGCCCATACTGGGTATCTCCTTGGATAGTAAGTGATTCACCAGACGGAGTCTTGATCATCACTTGCTTCTTATTGCAAATAATCTGGGCCTGGTTATGAGATAACCAGTCCATACCCAAAACTATGTCGAAACCAGCTAGTTTCAAAGGAAGTAGGGACAAAGGAAAAGAGTGGTTCTTAATGGATATGAAACATCCATCTAATAAGGTTGAGGCGGTTTCTAAAGTGCCATCAGCTAGTTCTACCTCATGCTTCACACTTAAAGTCTTAACAGGTAATTCCAACAATTCACAAAACTTATTATCTACAAACGACTTATCAGCGCCTGAATCAAATAACACTCTCGCATAAACATCATTTACGAGAAAGGTACCTGTTATCACATTGTCGTCCTTGACGGCTTCCTTAGCATCCATCCTGAAGACCCTAGCATTGGTCTTCTTAGCCTCTTCAGGCTTCTTGGCGTATTTTGGGCAATTTGTCTTGATGTGCCCCTTTTCATTGCAACCGTAGCAGGTCGCATCCTTCATCTTTTTGCAATCCAAGGTTTTGTGTTCCTTGGACTTGCACAATCCACATGCAAAAGACTTCGATTGTGAATTCGAATTTGATTCATACCTGCACTTCCCAAAGTGCTGTCTCTTGCAGATTTTACATCTGGGTTTTTCACCCGACTGCTGACCATCCTTCCTAAATCCTGACCCCTTCCTGTGGTCATTGTTTCCCTTCTGCTTCTTGTCTGAACGTCGTGAGTTGTCATCCTCACGCTTCCTCTTTTCGGTATCAGCGTTCCTCTGTGATTTCTGCCTGACCGCATCCAAGGTAAGAGATAATGATATGTCCGCTGCGGACCGAAAAGTAGCTGGTCTGGAGGCCTTCACACTTGCCTTAATCTCCGGGGCCAAACCCCCGATAAAACGAGCTATACGCTTGGGTTCCGGGGTTACTAAATATGGAACCAACCTTGACAAAGTGTTGAAACTGGTAAGGTAGGCCTGACAGTCTAGGTTTCTCATGACCAGCGACAAGAAGTCAGATTCAATCTTCTCAACTTCATGTTGAGGGTAGTAATTTTCCTTGATTAAAGACATGAACTGTTCCCAGGTCATATTGTATAACGGGACTTTCCCTGCAGCTTGGATCAGAGATCTCCACCAAGCTAATGCTTCTCCCTTAAAAGACTGTGACACGAACTTCACGATATCCCTTTTATTGCAACCACTGATATCCACAACCGTATCCATTTCGTCCAACCAAGTCATGCAATCTACTGCTCCTTTTTCCCCAGTGAAATCCCTGGGTTTGCACGATACGAAGTACTTATAGGAGCAACCCTTATTACGGGGTTCTTGATTCTGTATGACTCTTTGGGAAGGAGCACTCCTCTGGTTTGATGAGTGGTGAGAATCACTGTTATGGGCAGTGTGGGTCCTGGAGGGTGTTCTAGAGTGTGGTGCAGATTGGGTCCTTGCATGGGTACCACTGGATTCATGGAGTTGTCTATCCATAGCTCGATTTACGGCATTATCTATCATTGCCTGTAATTCTGCACCCGCTACATTTACTCGGGCATTATCATGCTCTCTCCCTGGGTGACTATTGATCTCGTTTGAGTCTGCCATGAAGCTTGAACTGCTACATATTGACAATAATTTATTGGTGAGTTTATTATAGAATTGTCTTTTATGGCAATTTTATTAACCGTGGTAAACATAGACCATATATGGTTAATTTATTACTCACATTTATTTAGGATTTTTAATATAATTTATCCTAATTATAAAACAATAATAGTTTTATTAGCACATAAGGCCTAGTCACTGGGACAATTTAAATCATAAGCTATGATTTCAGAGAATCAATGCTTTTAAAGTTTGAACATAGTTCATTACCTTTATCAGACAGGGTCACAGACTAATACTGTCTTTTGTCTCATATAGAAATGAGAAAGGCCCTTAGGCATTCTTTTACCAATGGATGGTAAAAAGAACTAATCATATTTATAAATGATTTAACCCATGATTCAGAGATCATTTTAGTTGGGTTAGGAATCTTTGAAAAGATCCCCTTATAATAATAACACGTGTGATTTTAACGAATCATGTCTGCCAGGAGTGTTAACATGTTTTCAGATGTTAACTGGGATTTGAATCTTTTTAACGGGTTTTACCATCTTGGCCAGGTTTTAAAATGACATGCAGGCTAGGTTATACCCTTAAGATCCTTTATCAAAATTAAAATAGGCAGATAGATTTTCAAAAGGAATGAATCCGATTTATTTATTTCATATATAATTTAATTATGCATAACATAGCAAGATGAAATTTATAAACTTACATCCCATTAAAACCTAGAAGTAGTACACTTTACCCTAAACGGGACTTTTCACACAAACACCTACCCTCGCAGGAGCTATACTGGCAATACAAGTCCTCGCAGGAACTGTTTGCTAAAATAAGTGTCCACGCAGGGACTAATAAAGATAAGTCCTCGTAGGGACTAAGTACAAAGATAGATATCCACGCAGGGACTACATACATACATAATGAAATGTCCACACAGGGACTTGATTTAAACAAGGAAATACAATAATACATATTGGGATTTAACGATCCCGTTTCTTCTTTCCCTTCAGTAAACTTGCCAAGCCACTCATGAATCCCTGATTCTTCTTACGTTCTCTCTGGAGGTCTCGCTCAACCCTTTCCACTCTTTGACGGAGATCCTCCTGCTCTGGTGGGGAAAACCGTGGTGGCTGGTGCTGTAGTGGTGGCTGAACAGGTGTTTGATACCCACGAGCTGGGTGTCCCATTCCCCAAGGGGTTCCATATGGTCCCTCAGGATTATGGGCAAGGTAGTTTGATGCCATAAAGTAAGGATCCTCAGCAAAGTTATAGTTATGGTATGCTGGCGGTCCGTATGGGTTGAAAGCTGCCGGAGCAGTATAAGCAGGGATAGGGTTGCCAAAACCCGGTGATGGCGGTGCAATAGGTGCCGAATTCACATCTGAAACTGGAACTGAAGGTTCACCCATTTGTGGGCCTTCATATAGTGGCGGGTAGTGGCTACCACTAGAGTGTTGAGGAGAGCTGAAATGAAAATCCACTCCTCTTGCTGACATCCGAGCGCCAGTCCTCCTACGTCTTGGTGGTGCTGGAGGTACTAGATTAACTGGCGGTGGTGGAGGCGGTGGCGTGACTGCCATGAAACGTGGATCCCCAGAGGGATCTTGCTGCTACTGTTGCGGCTGCTGGTGAGGCGATGAATGGTATGATGGTGTAAAGTACCATTCACACTGGTCGAACCGTGCCTGGTGACTATCCGGACCTTGGTATGGTGTTCCGTGAAAAGACGAACCATCAGAGATCACTACTGGATGGTTCGGGGTTCCGGTTGCAGCTTCGACGGGATCTGTGTCCTCGTCCATATCCATCGCTTGATCACCTGAAAAGTGATCCTCCGGTCCTAGAGGGTTAAAGCCCCCTTGTTCTGGTAGGTAGTCCGCCGGGTTAAACTGGCCCCGAAAGACAGGAGTAGGGTCTCCGAAGGAATTGTGCGATAAGGATCGCTGTAGGGGAATGTATGAAGGTTGCGGGTTGTTGGGCTCATTCTCGGACTGAGGCCCATAGGAGTGATGATATGGAGGCGTTGAGATATGCGACGTAGATTGCCTGGAGGGTTCCTCATAAGTCCTCCAAGGTTCTCGCGGATCAGCACTCCTTGTAGAAGAAGGAGTTCGCTGGCGCGAAGGCCCGGCTTCGTGGTCGTTAGGGGCACTGATTGGCCCTTTTCCTCGATCTCCTCGCCTGAATCTTGGCGGCATTGCCAAACCTGTTAATATAAACAAGGTAATAACAAGGAACAATAAAGGACATAATTTAAATTAAAATAACAACATTTTGGATTATTCCTATGTTCTTTGTCTAGACTCGAAGATTTAGGAATGTGCAATTGTGTAACTGAGATTAAACACTAAAGGCTAGTGTTTAATTCACTCAGCGTTGGCTCTGTTACCAACCTGTCACACCCCGAATTCCACGTGTCACCGGTGGGCCCGGTGGGGGAGTATCGTGACGTGGTTGGCAACATAATAGTCAAACAACACAATATTTAAATGCACAGCGGAAGCGAAGTATAGATTCATTTCAACCAAATAATATTGTAATATTAAGTATCACAAGTAGTCAAAAATAAATCCACAGGTAGATCAAAAATAAAAGGAAACAATGTTCAATAGTCTATGACATCCAAGCTTGCGAGACTTATTGAGGATGCTAGGAGAAAAGCCATCCTATTACGCTTAGTACCTGCACTTAACCTTTTTGAGAAAATACGTCAGTTTACACTGGTAAATACAATCAACCGACTCATTTTGAAAAGAGTTTAAGAAAATGCATTTAAGGCACAAGGCACAAATAATATTTTATAACTTGGGATAATTATTTGAATATAATGCTTGTAAAGGATTTACATGTTTCTTATGCGTTCAGTAGCCCGGATCGAGCCGGGTTAAAGATCAATAGACACACCACATTATGTATATGAGACACTGACAGGTGTACGCCTACACCTGTGTGCTAAGGTCGTGGCCATTTCGTAAAATGATGACATGGATATCCGAGACATGGTCATTAACCCCCCAAAGGCTTTAAGCAAACAAAACAATTTAAACGAGGCATTTCAATACTTTAATCATCATACAATTAAAGATTCAATACCCGACCAAGCGGTATTTTATATACCGTACCCCAAGCCCGTATAGGGAAAATAAGTTAAAAGTATTTACCTGAGCAAGTATAAATCAAAATCAGCGAGTGCAAATATCTTTTACTGGTTCTCCTAATCTGGAAGGAAGGTTTATAATAACCTATTAGAATCCTAACGGGTCTTTAGTTAAGCTTAAGCTTAGACCGGTTAGTTTTAAAGATACGGTTCGTACGCACGATTAAGCGAAGACCGGATAGAATGTGATTTAGACCCGACAAGTTTGAAGACTTGCTTAATATGGGTATATAATACACATTCTGTATTTTGAGATAAAACCGATAAGGTTTGACCCGTTTCGACCAATTTATGTAAACTAGTTACATAAACCGAACCGAACGCGCATGAAGCGTAACGGGTATCCGTAAGAGTCCTAAAAAGGTATCCTAAGTTAATATGCCTTAAATATGTCGTGGTATCAGTAGGATACCTTCCATTATGCCCAAAATGAGTTTAATCACATACTAGGCCCGTAGGGGTATTTTGGTCATTTTAAAGGTTATAAAAGGAATTTATAACACTTCTGCGATACGGGTCTGATTTAATCAGAAAAATTATTTATTTTAACATGTTATAACATTTGGTAATAAGTCTTATGTGACAAAATGTTTTTAAACTCAAACTATGCGTATAATACGCGTATAAAGCCGTTTGAAGCGACGTACGGGTTAAAATAGGATTCTGAGTTTTCTGATCAGTTAAACAGGTCCAAAACACTACATTTATTATTTAAAATCAGTAGCAATTGGATTGGCGTTAAAAGGATTTGTAAAACTCATTTTATGGCCTAAAAGGCATATTCGGTATTAACCGAATCAAGGCGATAAACCTAGCTTATGATCAGTTTAAAAATCTTCAAAAATCCCAAAATATTATATTACATCAGTGAGTAAAAGGTTTGGTGTCAAAAATTGGGTTTAGATAGGCTTTACGCTAATGACGTCGTTTAATTACTAAGAAGCGTTCTAATTACGTCATTGAGCATAACTCCTAATCTATATGTCCAACTGATGTGAAAATTTACAGACATATTTAATAATCAGTAATTAAGGTTATTGTACTTTCACATTTCCAAAAATCTCATCGTATGGTCATAAGGGCATTATGGTCAATATTTAGGCAATTAACGGAACGTCGGACAATTAAGGATTCGAGTGGTATAAACGCAGAGGATTATACACACATGTAACTAGGTCCAAATGGAACTTTAAGGCATGTCTAAACCTATCTAAACCGGGTCAGAACTGAAGTCAATGCAAAAGTCAAACTTTTGCGTCTTTCGATTCCGAATCGGTTCAAAACAGAAAGTTGTCGAATCAAACAAGCGGAGACAAGTTTTTATACTTATTTTCAGGTTATATGAATGATAAAATAGGTTACACGCCTTTTAGGTTGTTAAATATGCGTTTAATGATTCTGTTGACTTTTTCGGACAATGTTTGACTCGACAAACGACCTAGTTAGGTTTGGAATCAGTGAGTGCCCTCTTAGGGGTTTAATACCTATATAATTACCAACTTATAACAACTTTCATTTTGAGGAATGACTGAGTCATTATTAACTAATCTTGAAGTCAAACCGTAGTTACGACGGTTTGACTTTTAGCTAAATAACTAAGCTAAACACTAATAGAGAAGGTTAAGCAAACTTACAAGTGACTAATGGATGATTTGGAAGGCCTTGGTTCTGCTCTTGTGCTCCTCAAATGCTCAGAAGTTGATGTAGGAATGAATGTATGAAAGTTGTAAAGAATGTGGGTCTTATATAGTGTTTAATCACACTTGGATCATTGACACATGAGTCTAGGAGTGTTCCCAAGACACCAACAAGTGTCCTACAAGCTAAAAACCATCTTAGGCAGCCCAAGGTATAAAAAAAAATGCATGTAAGTCGGTTAAATGAGCTGCAGGACATCTGTGCATATATTCTGATCAGACAAGGCAGTCGCGTAGTGCGACTGCTGGGGTGTTTCATGCTCGCGCTACGCGAGCGTGTTGATGAGCAGCCCAACAAGTTTTCCTAAATTGCATTTCAGTCCCTGGTCCTCCAAAAGGTCGCTTTCTCGATGTTTCTTGCATTCTAAGCCTTTACATTTGACATTTAGGGGCTTTAAGACTTATACCCACTTTGTGAAGCCCTTGGTCACTTTGTGTTTACCCGAAAAGTCATGAATTTCAACGTTGACGCTTCTAACCCCTCGCACACGAATTTTATCATAACTTTCTCATACGATAACGAAACTTGGTGAAATTTTTATCACACATTCTAGTGAGCATAATTAATCGTTACAAAGTTTCGGGTTTGTCAAAAGGTCACTCAGAGGTATAACTTAAACATGTTGACACATTTAACCCCTGTAGTTTGTAATCTCTCACAATTGGCTACGTATGATCCATGATTTATTCGTTTAAGGTTATAAACATCATGTAGGGTTATTGTAAAGTATATTTATTCATTGTTGACACTTTGAACCCTTATATTTACATAGTTTCATTGTTTGTCAACTTTAGTCCTTCAAGAACATTCTTTCACACGTTTAAACCTATGACACGTGTCAACACATAATAGGACGTAAATTTTCGAGGTGTTACAATATATATATATATATATATATATATATATATTTTAAGTATGGGACTTAATTGTTTTTATGATAGGAGTGTCTGGATAACAGGGTCTCCTAAAGGAAAACAATCCCACGGTACATAAAAAGATATGTTACGTTTTTGTAGTCCAACAACGATCATATGTCCATCTTAAGATACATCTGCACTGGTATTAGTTTATCATAACAATTATAGTTTATATATTAATCAATTGCTTACTTTGATTATAATTGCTTGAACGTTTCCTTGGGTAGAGCCTCGTGCTGATAACGTGTTATAATATAACAAGGATTAACACAAGATTAGTGCTAAAACTTTAAGAACTTTAGAAATGTTATAAGAGAAGGAAGAAGAGAGTTTTATAACTTACGAAAGTGTATACATGATGTGCATTTTTCCTTCTACCTTGAGCTAGTATTTATACTACAAAAAGATTAACTATTTGGTGGACAAGGTTAACTATTTGGTGGACAAGATTAACTATTTAGTAGACAAGGGTTACCCATAAGTTTGACAAAGAGTTCATCCACTTGCTTGGGTAAAATCTTAGAGGTAAATCTTGATCTTCATGGTAAACTTTTATATATTCATAACAGTATATATAATTTTATTTTATTTAGTGAATTATTTAGAATAGTATGTCAGTCAAAATTTTGTTGCTCGTCACTTATTTCCCTAGACTAGGCTAGCCAACTTTCCTAGCCTTTGTTTTCTTTAACTATACTACTATAGCACCAACTCAAATTTCTTTAACTACAACTTTTTTAGCCTCTTTTTTTTTCTTTAACTAGAGCACCAACTCAAATTTCTTTAACTAAATCAACAATATATTCTCAAATGATTTGTTGGTTTACACACAAAATATTACATACGCTTAATAAAATTAAAAGGAAAATGTAAGAATAGAATGATACATTTTTGAAAACGATGAATATATCCTGGGAACACTAAAAAGTGGGGAACTAGGAAATCATGTATTTAACATTTTACAAATTCAACCTAACATGTTAAAAATTATTATATTTTTTTAAATTTTTTTGGAACTTTTACATATAGATACATGTAGAAGTCTTTTTAATAAAAAATTGAAAAATAAAAAAAAATTAAAAAACAGTAAAAAAGATAATTGTTTTTACAAAAATATTTTTTTTATTGGAATAACTTCTACACATCTTTATATGCAGAAGATTCGAAAAAATTTTAAAAAATAATTTTTAGCATTTCAAATTGAATTTTTAAGATATATTTAAATGTTAACATATTGTTCCCGGATTTTATTTTTTTAGTGTTCTCCATAAATCTCACACTGTATCATTATCATTATTATTATTATTATTATTATTATCAATCTAATTTGACAATGTCGGTGGATTTTCCACCCGCTCCATGTCACTTTTGCAAATTCAATATTTATTCCCTAGACAATCTACCATGCACTTTTGCCACCTACCAAGTCTAACCTAATCCCTAAACTTTCACATAATGCCTAAACCGGCCACCTACCAAGTCTAACCCTTAATCTTTCAAGTCTAACCCCTAAACTTTCACATAATGCCTAAACCACCTACCAAGTCTAACCCTTAAACTTACACATAATACTCAAACTTTCCCCTGGTGCATTGTGTAAACATTTATGATATCATTAGTTTGTTTCCATTATGTTTTACACTTTTTTTGTAATTGCCTTTTACACATTATGTTTTACATTTCATGTCTTACTGCACGTTTCACCTCATCGTGCGTTGCCGCAACGCATGGCGTGAAAAATAATAGTTGGCCAATAATTTAAAAAGTGTTGGATGGTTAAAAAGCATGAGAAACAAATACGAGGAGTCACGTGTTCTAAAGAAATGTAGGTAAATGATTCCAACAAAACCAAAAATACTTTTTTTAACGGCGACGTAATTTTATATATATATATAGGGGTAAGATCATGAGAAAACTAAATATAAATGAGAAAATTAAAAACTAACTAAAAAAAGCCTAAAAACATATCATTTTTTTATGATTTTTTTACAAAAAATTGATAGTCTTTATGTATAATTTAAAAAAAAAAGTTGTACTGCACGATCAGAAAAGGCCATTCTGATGAGTCTGATGAGAAATCTGGTATTTATCATCAGAATATGGTAAACTTTGATCATCAGAATTTCTGATGATCAAACTCAACAGAATTCTAGTAAGATGGCGATCAGAATTTCTGATGAGCTAACTTGTCTTAGAGATAAGGCCTTGACACATTTGGAAAGTAGCAAATTGACCTCTATGGATTTACTGAATATGCCAAAAAACTACTTTGTATAGAGCAAGTGCATGAATAAAAAAAATGTTTATTCATGACCTAGATGTCAGCACCGATGGTTAAATGAGTTAGGCCAATCAACTTGTTATCAATTTTGTTATCGATTTGTACACTTGCATTAAAGTACACCAGGAATCCAATCAATGGACTTCAATTAGTACTTTAAACAATCCTCAAGAATCTAACTATGAAGATAGGAAGATCTTATAAGGATTCGGTTTTGTCCTCATTGAATCGTAACATACGTATTAAAGCACACAAAGAATCTAATTAAGGACTTTGATTTTGCACTTTAAACATCCACAAGGATCTAACTATGAAGATAGGAAGATCCTATAAGGATTTTGGAATTCGTGTAGTGAAAAATTGTTTCGAAACCTTGTACTAGGTATGCTAAGTCAACATACGAAGTATAGTGTTTATGAAATCAAGATCCTAGATATGCTAAGTCAACATATGAAGCAAATAGGATCCTTGAAATCAATGTGCTAGGCATGCTAAGTCAACATACGAAGCAGAATGTCCTTGAAAATCGTGTACTGCGTATGCTAAGTCAACATACGAGCAGAATGTCCTTGAAAATCGTGTACTACGTCAACATATGAGAGAATGTCTTTGAAAACCATGCAAGGGATCTTTGAAAGTATATTTTTGAAATCATGTAATAGCTATACTAGGTAAATATGTTTATAAAATGTTTTAGAACCATGTGAAATGCCTTTAAAATCATGTTTGAGATTTTTGAAAAACATGGATGTTGTTTTTGAAATTATGCACTTGGTATATTAGGAAAATATACTATGTTTAAATGTTTTTAAACCATATGAAATGTTTTTGAAATCATGAATGATGTTTTGAAATCATATACTATGTATATTGTCGTGAACCAGAAAGAAATGATATGTAGATAGACATATCGCATAAGACCAACTAAGGACTTATGGAAAGTACCCTTAGATATCCAAGCAAGGATTTAAAGTGGTACTATGAGTTTTCGTTCAGAGTTGTAACTTGTACCTTGTACTTTGTGTCTTAGAAGAAACGAGTACTGAGAATTTCGTGGAGATTCGCGAATGATCTCAAAATGGAAGAACTACGAGAGTAGTTTGTCTTACAAGGAACATGATTCCTTGGTGTCAGTGTCGATATCGTAGGGGTATGTCATTCATACATTTAACCACATTTGTTTTTCGTACATCGAAATGTAAATAAAGATTTATTATAAACCAAACTGATTGTCTCAAAGTTCTTGGATACATGAGAAATAAAACATAAAGTTTAATTGTTTCAAAGCAGCATCGTTTTCCAGTTAGCCAAATGCTCATCCACGGCCTGGATTTGCAATAACAAGCTTTGGACAATTGTTCCTAAAATGGCCCATCTCGCCACAGTTGTAGCAAGAACCAGGTGGAAAACGAGCTTGAGCAGTGTTGGCTTGAGGTTGGTATGAACCACCTTGGTTCGGGTTAGTTCGACAAGCATTTGTCAGGTGACCAAGTCGCCCACATGATGTGCACTGACGACACTGTAACTCTGTAAGTGAGCTTGGTGGTGTGCATTACACCTATTGCATAGCGGTGCAGTACCAACATAGGTTTTCTTAGCAAAAGGTTGTGCTGGTTGGTTAGGTACCGCTTGATTGTTTTGAGCAACTACGACGAAGTTTTGTGAAGCCTAACGCTTCTTTGACTTCTTAGAGGATTCAGTCTGCTTATCCTTTGGTTTTGTCTCATCTGATGGTTTTTTGTCGCCTTTTCGGAAAAGTTTACCCTTCCTGATCTGAGATTCAGTCAGGGTGGCAGATAGCTCAATGGCCTGTCTAACTGTGGTAGGTTTGCTACCAGTAACAATGTCCTAAACTGGGGCAGGGAGGCCATCAATGTACTTTTCAATTGCCTTATCCAAAGACATAATCATGGTTGGACATAACAGACTTAGTTCCTCATATCGGTCCGTATAGGCTCGATGCTCACCGCAATCTTGTTTAAGATCCTCAAATTCCCTTTCCAGTGCCCTGAGTTCATGAAGAGGACATAATTCCTTCATCACTAGAGCTCGAAGCTTTTCCCAGGAGTGTGCCATTGCCACATCGGCACCCCTGTCTCTCATCACACCATTCCACCATGTTAGTGCCCTTTTCTCAAAGACACTAGATGCAAAGTCAACCTTTCGCTCGTTTGGACATTGAACATGTCGGAATGTGCTTTCTAAACTCTTGAACCATTGTAGTAGCCCAGTAGCTCCTTCAAACCCAGAAAATTTAAGCGGTTTAGTCGAATTGAATGTCTTATAGTTGCACTGAGCATTGTTATTGTTGTTGTTCGCTTGATTTATCTGAGTAATAAGGTTCTGGAGCACAGCAGCGATTTGTTGAGCGACTAAGGCTGCTATTGCAGCATTTTAAGTTTGATCACGTCTAGGAGGCATTCTAAAAGAATAAGGAAACATGGGAAACATGTAAGATTGACATTTGAATAATCAAAAGAGGTATTGAAAATATCGACGAAATATAAAGGTTGTGACCATTCGTTCATTGGCTAAAACAAACAAACGTCATGGTGACTAATCAAAGTAAGTGGGTCATAATAATGTATCGCGAAGACATGCTTTAGCCTATAAGTGGACACTCACCCCAAGAGTTCCCAGGTAAGAGTGACTGGTCCGATACTGCGGATTTGTACGAACACTCTTGCCTTAGACAGAAAACTCGGGGTACAGGCACCCACCCTTCCAGATTGCACGTGTTCACATTATAAAGACCCAAACTTTGACGAGATTTTGAAAACAGCAAAGGCTTAAAAGCCTAAAATAAATCATCTAAGGATAGATGATTTCTTGTGAAGTTTTGACTCAAGAGAATGAATTGTGTTTTGTTTTTGGTAATCACCTAAGGATAGGTGATAGTATTGTATTAAGAATCTAAACGCAAATTTCTTGCGTTAGGGTCCTAGGAAGGTTATAGACTAGGTCAAGAGCATTACTAATAACCTAATTCCCTATAACCATGAGCTCTGATACCAACTCTTCTGTCACACCCTGACCGCGTAATACAACAAACCACGGCGAAAACGTCGGGGAGTGTCGTAACAGAATCATTGTTTCACAACACATGGTACTTGAAGTTTTGTTTCATTTTGTTAATTGACTTATTGTTTTGATATAAACCAAATAATTACAACAATTGTCTTTCAAGTTTTAAGTCACTAAAGCCCGCGTCCATCCTATGTGTAGCAAGAAATCAACAATCATCACATAGTAGAACCTAAAACATATGTGAAAACAGTCAGCATAAAAATGTCGGCGAGTACATAGGTTTTGTATGTCAAATTCATGGCTTTAAATTCATATTGCAATACCTCGACCAACCTACTAGAGTTGTCGAGTATGTACCTTGAAATCAAAAGTGTTTGATATTGCAAAGTTGATATAAGTAAAACCAAAATCATTGTAGCCATGAATCTTGACTGAAAACATTTGTCTTTGTAAAACCAAGTAGTAAATCGTCTTTAAAAGTAAACATTGTATGGTTTATATCTTTAAGTAAACCTCGTTATGTGACATCGTTTGAAAACATTCGTCCATAATCGTTCAAATAGTTTCAATCGTTTAAATCGTTCCATTATTCAAATCGTTCATATCGTGCGTGTTATAAACCATCGTTCAATTGTTCGTGTTTTAATTGTGAAATACAACTTTTGGTCGTTCTTTAAAGAATACATTCAAACCTGTGTGACTATACCACTCATGGGGTATCTTTAATAGGCCCTAAAAGACCTCTTTAACAAGACTAACAAACCAACACATGATTTGTTAATCAGATAACAGTTTCTGTCGTTCCCCAAACTACCCACCAAATCCAGTGAATAGCCTAGTAACGGGATTTGTCAGATCCTATGGTACCATAACATACTACTGGTCGGCTTGATCATAGTTAATGAATGTCATTCGAATGTCTTTCGACTAACGCCCCAACAAGTTCGTTCACATTATTGAAATCACCGTGTTTTATATAAACCATAGAATTTGTTCATGAAAACTTGAAAAACATTTAACACATATGAGTCACCCCAAAAAAATTGAAAGCATAAAAAGTGGGGAGCTATGTACTCACTTGAGATTGCAAGTATCCTTGATTAAGTGTCCTAACAAAGCTCGGGAAATCAAGGAATCAAGTGGCACCTAGTATGGAATCACTATGTTAGTAATCGAAGCCTAAATCGGGAGATCGGATTGAATGAGGTCTTGTAAACCAAATGAGTGTTGGAACTCATATGATATGGTTTAACAAAGCCTACATTCTGATTTGAAATCTATCCTAAGTGCTTATGACCCGTTATGACCCATTAAGGTAGTTTAAGCTACTTTAATGCGTCATTTGCGCAAATGCGCGTTCGGATAGCCTAACTAGTCCTATAACAAGTATTATATGCCTAAACATGTTTAATTATATTGCATAATCAGTTTAAGTGTCAAAATTTTGGCTACATATGCTTAAATTGAAATTATGCGCAAAAAGGGTATTTTGGTCATTTTCCTAAGGCATATAAACTACCTATCATACAACTAATTAAACTAAGTGACCATAGGGTATAACCTCAGAAGGTTATTCCCTATACAACTATTGTCACAAAATATATTTGGTCGGATCCTAATGATCGACCAAACGGGTCAGGTTCGAAAGTCTAAGCGGTTGTCGAAACCGCTTAACTTACAACCCTAAACAAGCACTAAACTAAAAGTGATGAGTTAAACATGTTAAAACATGTTTAACTAAGTTATAAAACTGATTTGATATCAAAACAAAGTGTTTTGGTACCTGAAAATAGTTTCATCGCAAAATGCACATAATCGTACATTTTGACCGAAACTTTGACTCGTCACTTCGACTAGTCAACGTGGTAATCAGTAGGTATAGTCGCATGGGACTATAACCATCGTGATTACGCCCACGTTGCAAAGTTCTAACGAACTTTGACTTGACATCATGGTTAAAGCTAAAAGTCAAACACTGTTTGACTTTCTTGCTTGAAATAAATAAACAAAGCTTGAAAGAACACTTACAAGTGTCCTAAGCTTGGAAAAATGACTAAGA